>JZKD02S1986963.1:276483-287557 GCA_000966675.3 Picea glauca
TATACAACAACTGATCTCTATAAAGTAGACTAAGATTTTTCAGTAAAAGAAAAGTTAAAAATTGATTGATAGCTCAAATATTGATTCACCCCCCCCTCTCAGTATTTTCCAACAAGCATAAAGGTGGATGTCCATTTGGGCATTGAAGGAACAAAATCCAACGGACATGGAGAAGAAAGGAATGAAAATATAAATATGGCTGAGACCATTAAGAATTTGTAGAAGGATGTCCAAAGCCATAAAGTTGATAATGAAAGTCTTATAAAATCCAAAGAGAAACAGGATGACTTCAACATGAATTTATTGGAGGGCTTGAACATAATAAAAAATAAATCGGTTAAGGAGAGTGGCTCAAGTAAACCTAGGAGTCACAAACCTTTAGAGGAGAAAAGAAAAGAGAAAAGTGCTAGTAGACATCACCATCATTCCCAAAGGCATTCCAATAAGATATTAGGCAACAACTCAAGTCTATCTCCTGTCAAAAAGTATAAGAAATCTCGGGTGGATGAGCTGTGAGGAGAAATGAACAAAATCAAACCTCCTACATTTGATGGTGATCACAAGAAGGATCAAGATGCAGAAACATGGTTGTTGGGCATGAGAAAGTATTTTCAATTGCATAATTATTCTTCTCATGCAAAAGGTAGAATCGCTATCTATCAACTCAAAGGAAAGGCCTCCATGTGGTGGGATCAACTTGTGCAGGTGCAACACATTGTAGAGAAAAGTGTTACTTGGAGGGAATTCAAGAAGTATTTTGAGAAGAAGTACTTGACTAAGAGATACTATGACAAGAAAATGAAAGATTTCTTTGAACTCAAGCTTGGAAGTATGACCATAGATGAATATGAGAGAAGGTTTTTGGAACTACTGAAGTATGTCTCTTTCATCAAGGATGTGACAATCAAAATTCAAAGGTATTTAAGTGGATTGCCATCGTTCATCAATGAAAAAATACAGTATGATGATCCCAAGAGATTAGAAGAGACCATAGGGTGAGCTAAATGCCTATATGATCAATAGAAAGCAAGGCCATCTTTCCAAAAAGGCTTGGGAAGACAATAAGAAATTCAAGATGGATCATAGGAAGAAAGGAGCTAAGCCACCATTCTTTAGAAATAATCCACAAGGACAACAAACACCTACAGAACCCAGAACGATTGACACAAGGAGTCAAGGGCCAAGGCAGGCACCTATGCAATGTTGGGGTTGTAAAGAAGACCATAGGTTCAAAGATTATCCTTAAAGAGGTGAAAAAGGAAGGGTTGTTCACCATGTACAACAAGCTGAAACAGTGGAGGACATGGGCAGATATGTGCCAAGGATTTATGCAACCCTGGACAACAAGCAAGCAGAGTATCAGTCCCACATGATTGAAGTGGAAGGTATGATCAACAACCAAACCATTACTATTTTAATTGATTCAGGAGATAGTCATAGTTATATAGACCCTAAGATGGTGGAAAGTTTGCAATTGACAAGAAGAAAGCATGGAAAATCCTAGTTGGTGCAATTGGCTACAAGAGCTAGAAGAAAATTTAATGATATGGTTAAGTCGTGCCTCATAGACATGAATGGACTGAACACCAAGGAATATTTAAACATCTTGCCTTTAGGTTCCTATGACTATATAATTGGGATGGATTGGTTGGACCAACATCACACTCTCTTAGACTGTCACAAAAAAACATTTACTTTCCTGGATGAGGAAGGGAAACTAAGGAAAGTACAGGGAATTCCCAGGGTAGTAGCCATTAGAGAAATTTCAACATTGCAGCTGAAGAGATGTTACAGAAAAGGATTTCAAATAATTGTAACTCATTTGGCATAGACACCTAGAGATAAGGTGCCAAATTTGGAAGATTATGCATTCCTGGAATATTTTGAAGATATGTTCAAGGAGGTACTCGAACTACCCCCAAGGAGAGACATTGATTTCTCTATAAATTTAATGCTTGGAGCAGCGCCAATATCAAAGACTCCTTACAAAATGAGTACACCAGAATTGAAGGAGTTTCAAATGTAGCTTGAGGAACTTCTAAAGAAGGGGTATATTCTCCCAAGCATGTCACCTTGGGGTGCCCCAATCTTGTTTGTGAGAAATAAAGATGGAACACTAAGATTGTGCATTGACTTCAGACAGTTGAATAAAGTGACTGTTGAGAACAAGTATCCTTTGCCAAGGATTGATGACCTCTTTGATCAATTGAAGGATGCAAAGATATTTTCAAAGATAGATCTCAAATCAGGATACCATCAAGTAAGGATTAAAGAAGAATATATTAGCAAGACAGCCTTCAGGACAAGGTATGGTCATTATGACTTCATAGTGGTGCCATTCGAGTTGTCAAATGCACCATCTCTTTTCATGTTCTTAATGAATGGTGTTTTCCAGAGTATTTGGACAAGTTTGTCATTGTATTTTTGGATGACATTATTATATATTCCAAGTCAGAGGAAGAGAATGAACATCATTTGAGGATTGTGTTGCAAGTATTAAGGGAACATCATTTGTATGCCAAATTGAGAAAGTGCTCATTTAATCAGAAACAAATTCATTATTTGGGGCATATCATTTCAAAGAATGGGATAGCAGTGGATCCTGAGAAGATGGAGGCCATTAGATAATGGTCAACACCGAAGAATGTGACAGAGGTGAGATCATTCATGGGTCTTGTAGGCTACTATAGAAGATTTATTGAAGGATTCTCACTGATTTCACACCCAATCACTTCTTTGCAAAGAAAGGGAGTGAAGTTTTAGTGGACATTGGATTGCGAGAAGAGTTTCCAACACTTGAAACAATTATTGACAAGTGCTCCAATGTTAAGGATCGCAGACCCAGAAGAAGACTTCATTGTATGCACCATTGCATGTAATGAAGGACTTGGTGGAGTCCTCAGTCAAAATGGGTTTTTCATATGTTATGAATCAAGGAAGTTGAAGGATCATGAAAGAAACTATGCCACTCATGATTTGGAGTTGGCATCCATAGTGCATGCCTTGAGGAAATGGAGACACTACCTCATGTGAAGGAGGTTTGAGCTAAGAACACACCACAATGGTCTGAAATATTTATTTGATCAGCCAAATCTAAATTCTAGGAAAAGCATATGGTTAGAATTGCTAAGCGAATATGACTTTGATATAAATGATATCAAGGGGAAAGAAAATAAAGTGGTTGATGAACTCCGCAGGAAGGTGCATGAATTACATGCTACAACTATTAGCATGTATCATTCTAATATTAAAAGGAAAATTTTGGAGGTTGCAAATGCAGATCCACAATACAGAGAATTGGTAGATATGCTACAACAGGGTAAGATGCCGCATAAGGTGGATTATTATAAGTTGGAAATAGATGGAATATTGTTGCCCAGGAACATAATTTTTGTTTCAAATGCCCAGGACTTGAAATGTATGATTTTGCATTAAATGCATAATGCTCCTTATGCAGGGCACCCTAAATATCAAAAAACCATGGCAGAGATCAAGAGCCATTACTTTTGGCCAAGTATGAAGAAAGAGATCACCGAGTACATCGCTAGATGTATGGAATGCCAGAAATTTAAAGATGAGAATAGGCACCTAGTAGAGTTGCTACAACCTTTAACAATTCGTGAATGGAAGTGGGAAGTGGCGAAAATGGATTTTATTACGGGATTGCCTAGAGCAGGCAGGCTGCATGATTCGATCATGGTGGTGGTGGAAAAGCTTATGAAATTTGCCCATTTTATTCCATTGAAAACTACTCACAAGACAATAGATGTTGTTGATATTTTTATGAAGTAAGTGGCACGATTGCATGAAATTCATAAAACAATTGTGTTCAAAAGAGACCCAAAATTCACCTAGAATTTCTGGAAAGGATTGTTCAAAGGATTCAGAATGAATCTAAACTTTATTACATCTTATAATCCCGAGTCTGATGGATAGAAAAAGAGGGTGAATAGAGTGATAGAATATATACTGAGAATGTATGTGATGGACAAACCATCGAAAGGGGAAGACTACCTACGCTTGGTAGAATTCACTTACAACAATGGGTATCAGACATCATTGAAGATGAGCCCATTTGAGGCACTTTACGGTAGAAAGTGAAATAATCCAGTAAGTTGGGATAATCTAGCTGATATGATAGTAGTTGGGCCAGAGTTTCTCAAGGAGATGGAGGACCAAATGATAAAAAATAAGTAGAATTTAAAAGATGCCCAAGATGGACATAAAATGTATTCCGATAAGAACATAACCCACATAGAATTCAAAGTGGGTGATCATGTTTTCTTGAAAGTGAAATCTAATAGGAGTTCCCTGAAGCTGGGAAGTTGAGCTAAGTTGGCAGCCACATTTTGTGGGCCATTTGAAATCCTAGAGAGGATTGGTCCAGTTGCTTATATGATTGCATTGACTGCATCTATGTCTGTTCATAATGTCTTCCATGTATCATTGCTAAAGAAATATATACCTAATGCTAATCATGTTATCGGCTAGAATGTGATTTAGGTGGAGCAATAAGGTGTTTTTCAAGTGCAATTGGTGCACATTTTGGACCAGAAAGTCAAACATCTCAGGAACTAAGCCATAGGGCTTGTAAAGGTTCAATGGACCTGGTACGGTCCTGAGGATGCTACTTGGGAACATGAGGATGCAATGTGGACAGAATACCCAGATCTTTTTGAAGATTTTTGAAAACTATGTTGCATATGGGTGTATGATGCATTGAGGACAGTGCATAAATAAGGGGAGGGGATTGTAATATCCCTCGGCCAAACCCAATTGTAAATGTAATATAAATGTACTTAATCTGGTGAGTTTTTTTGACATCATTTGTTAATGCACATCATGCGGCATAGTGTGCACATGAACTACACAGTAAAATGATGTAGTATGCACATTCCTGGATACTGCACACAGTAACTAAGGTGCACTTAGTATGGAGGACAATGAGCCTCATGTATATGATATGTGTTATAGGCTGGTGAGATGGTTATTATAAGTTTGGATGTTTATGTTTTGGTATTAGGTCGGAACGCCTAGATGTCAAAGGCCAATGCACCTACTTTGTACATGACTCATGATTAATATAAAATACATCGTTGTGTGTAGACCGACCATGATGAAAGATATGGGGGACTAAACTTCACCAATTAGGGAAAGGGAGGGCCAAAAGTCAAGGGAATATTATATTAATATTTCCTAAAGCATAAATTTAGGATAATTATTTTATCCTAAGTTCTAAATTTCGGGACAAGTGGACGAAAGTAACTTTCGATATGACAAGTGTCAAGTTGAGGACATGCATTCATATCATGATGAACTTAGCTCATTTGGTCACTTTTTTCACGGGATTTTTTCTTACCAGTAGCTTGACCATCATTCTCACCATCACTTTCACGAGGAGTTTCACAGTGATTCCTTTTCACACTCAGTTATCCAATCAATGATTCCATGACCATTATTCACTCACGCATTTTGATTATCCTTGAGACAACCATTTCACCATTTCTGATCTTGTTCCCATAACCATTTCCAGTTGGTTTACCTGGTTATCTTGGAGAAGGATTGAAGAAGCGGGTTGTCAGGCCCGTGAGCAATTCTCCAAGCATGAGAATTGATGGGGATTGATTCCTGAAGCTGCTAAACTACAACTACAAAACTATGAGACTCTTGGTCCGGCCTGTTGTTGAAGCCCTGGAAGGGAAGTGGGGTAGCCGAGGGACTATTGAGAAGAGAAGGGGAACACTTCCTTGTGTGGGATAGGCATGTGGGGACTGAGAGGTTGTCGGCTATTAGTTGAGTGAGCACCTGAGAGGGAGTATTTCCCATTGTCCATGAGCCTTAGTCTGGTTAGGAACCCTTTACCCTGCGTGGATTTTAGTCCCATCTCAGGGGTGACTCACCATTCAGAGTGATGAATAGTGTATTCTGAGGCTGGGAGGTTCATGGATGGTCTGTACGCAGTTGGTGACAATCTTTCTAAGATAAGTACCAATTGTATGATAAAATGATATGCTTCTTTGTTAATTACATGCCTATGTTACAGTTTAGCATATATGTGATTATAATTTCCTGTATGTTTATGGGTGGTTCCATGTATATGTTGCATATATGTGGTTACTATTATTTTAGTATAAAGTTGTATATTATAGAATGTAATGGCTTGTTTATTTTTATATGTAAATCTTTCTTAAGAGTGCTGTATGTATATGTTTTAGTTGCATACAGTTGAAAGAGTAAATTTATGTGTTATACCTTAGTTGAATACTCTGTATGTTATTGTATGTTCTGCAGTAAGGGAATGAAAGCATTCCCTAAAGTCGCATGGTTTGGCCTGTATAAGATAGGGATGTTACCGACTAATGTCAGAGCATGAGAGGTTTCTCCGGAGTGGCGTCCCCCGGCCTACGGGTGGCCGGGGGAATGTTACACTTCCCCTGCACTCTTTGCAGTAAGTATGAAAATTGTACTCACCATTTCCTCCAAATTGTTGAATTTAAATGAATGAAATAATCCATGAACGTGCCACATCCTCCAGTGTCGCCTGCCCCTCAGCAAGCCCCACAACAGTATTTGCAACAACCACCCCCGGCCATGTTGCAAAACCTTATTCCACACCAAGGTATGATGAATACCAAACAAGAGGTACATCCTTCCCCACCACAAATGGGACAGTATCAAAACCCAGGGCCCATCCACCCTAGAAATCTGGCAAATCACAATATCCTCCTCACTAGCGAAGAAGAAATTATGCTGCAAACGCACGGTCATCAATACAATGTGCCCCTTGAATCTAATACGACCACTTTAGAAGTGGATCCATCTACAACTAGACAACCCTTGATGATCCCACACCCTAACATTGAACCTATCATTCTTATCCCTCACATTATGTCACGACAGAATGTCCACAACCCTCAGCCTAGGGCATCACACAATTACAGTATAGTCAATGACTTGGCGTAGTCTCTTGTAGCCATGTTGGTATTGGAGGTCCTCCAAACCTGTCCAACACAATGAAAATCCTTACTTTCCACCTTAGGGGTAGTCGACCCAGTTGATACTAGACTCATCACATTTGATCTAGATAGCGGAGAACCATGTCTCCTTGCTTTGGTAGCTTTCTAGATACCAATCAAGATTCAGAACATCACGGTTCATCGGTGTATTATCGATGAAGGTGCATCCACATATACCATGTCCAAAACTCTATGGAAAAAACTTGGCTCCCCTGAGCTAGTAACATCAACCATCACCTTGAGAGCCTATAACGGTCGACCATCCTCCCTTGAAGGGATATTCCAAAATGTCCATGTTGAAATCGGGGGCCAAACCATCCTCATCGACATTGAGGTTATCGACGCTCCTCTTGATTACAATATCTTGTTTGTACATAGCTACATGTACGCTATGAAGGAAATATCCTCTTCTGTGTTTTGAATGATGTTTTCCCCCCACAACGAAAAAATCGTCACCATCGACCAAATCACACAATATGAGCCTAACCATTTCACCAACATCGATAACATCTTGCCTCTTGTTTGCACTAGTTCATATGTTTATTCACTCATCGACATGGGCCCAAACATTTTCAAGGACCCATCCTTGTTTGTAACAACCCTAGTTGAATATATGCTTAGGGATTATTAAGTAAAAATTTATTAGGTAATTAATTTTTCTAACATGGTATTAACTAAACAAAGATTGGTATAATAATATTAATTAAATATTTATTAATTAATTAATTGTTATAATTTTGATTAATTAATTAATTAATTAATTACCTATTACATTCAATGACATGGGTATTAAATTTAAGAGGGTTAATAAATTTAATTGTTTAATTAAAGGATTACGTATACGGAGGGAATAAGAAGCATTAAATGTAAGGATAAGAAACATTAAATAATCGGATAAGACAATGAATGTATGGATAAGGAAATGAATGAGGAGGAGAGGGTCGGTGAAGGGGGGGGATATGACGGGAGGAGGCTTATGGAAGAAAGGATTATTTTTTTTCAGGTTTCTCTTGGATTTTCTAGTTGGGAGCTTGAGTTCTGTAGTCGGGGGAGGATCATTATGGGGGGCACTGGTTTGCTGGGGGTTTTGGGCACGGGGTCCAGGATAGCCTTACGGTATCCTGGAGCTAGGAAGCCAGACAGGATGCTCCTAGCTGGCAGGGAGGAAACATGGTTTGGGCAGATTTGATAAGTGCATCAGGTAGCAGCAAGGAAACAACAAGGTAATAGGGAAGGGACAATCATACTGGCATAAATTAACATCAGAAGTAGGTAATTTGTTATGAAAGTGCTAATTTTTTTTTTTTTTTATGCTGTAGTTAAATGTTAATCTATGTTGAATATTGCGTATATGTTGGTGATTAAGTTATTTTTGTGATTGAAATGAATTATATCAGAATTAGTATTTATAGGCACTACACATGGTATCAGAGCCCTCGTTCAAAATCTGGAGCCAAGGGCCTACCTACCCACCCATAATTTAAACACTTCTATTTAGCTATGGTGAAACACTAAATCCCTTAATTGATGAAAACCCGAGCTCCAGCTCCACCTAACCTGCAAGACAAGCACACAATTTTTATTATTATTATATATAGACATATATATATATAGACAATTTTCACTTTAAATAATAATAATAATAATAATAAGCTTCCTATAGATTAACCCAGTAACTATATCGCACAGGGAGAAATTAAACTGCAATTGAAGCTTCCTTCCTTTTAGTTTTAACTTTATATTTTTAATGACTAAATGACTTAGGAATACAAAGAAAGAATTACCATCTTGTAGCTCAGGAAATCTTGATTCATCTATACTACTTGGTTGAGTTATATGAAGTCCCATGACATCCCATTTCAATCTATTTTGAATCTAATTTCAAACACAAGCTTCTCAAATATAGGAAGGGAAAACTAGACTCTCCCATCAGGGGTGAGGAAGTGTGGAAAAATACAAAATACCCCCAAGAATGAATTTACACATGCCCTGTCTACGATGTTCCTATAGAAAGAAGCAAGAACCAAAAACAAACCCAAAACATGCAGCAAAGACAAAATGCAATAATAAGCTTCCTGTAGAATAATAAACTGCAATTAAACTGCAATTAAACAATAGATAATAAAAAAAATTAATAATAATTCTTCCTCCAAAAGAAAAAGAAAATTACATGGGAATGTGAAGAAACCAGAATTTAAATTCTGGAAGCCTGCGAATGAAGGTCTTGAATTCATCCAAACCCTTCATTGACAAAGAAGGCCCATCCATCCCTTCCAATTCAAGATCCACTTGAGGAGATAGAAATCCTATCAGCAAAGTGAAGATATAAATTCCCAATCTGTAAGAGACAATGTAAAATCCCTAAACATAATAAACTCGTAAAATATATATAGTCGGTGCAGCAAGAGAGCCAAGCCATCTCCCAACAGGGTGCATCGTTGATTTTCCTAGGTAATATGTACAGAACCCAAAAAGATTTTATTCTAAAGTTTCTGAACTGAAGTGAAGAGCAACAAGGAGTTTCGTATGCGATTGCAAGGTTCGAAAATGAATGTCATTTGGTTAATTATTTCAAAACCTGTATTATATAAAAGAAAAGTAAAAAGTATATTGGTTGGGGGCCAATGTCAAAGTACTCAACACCGAGAGTAAATACTTCCCATCCATATTGGTCGAGGGCCAATCTCAACGTACTCAACACCAAGATCAAATACTTGCCATCCTACCATGTCATCAACAATGCACAAGAGCAGCGCACAAGCGCCAATATTGAATGCTTAGCCTCAGATTTGGTTAATTATTTCAAAACCCAAGTGGTGAAAAATGTGCCAGACTCACATGGCAACAAATTTTCTATATGGCTGATGAATTTATTGTCGGGTTTGCCTTGTCAAGATAAAATAAAATAAAATAAAAAAAAAAACAATTTGAAATGGATCTTTTAGATTTCAAGCTCACGAAGCTTAGGGCTCGTACGTAATGTCCCACTTATTAGATATTCATGCTCTCAATGTGGTTGGGAGGTTCGTGCTGACCAGATATGAATTTTCGATCTTCAAGATGCAGCTGTCTACAATTTCACTCGCATCAGTCTCGGTGACCTAGACTATTCACCAAATCACCCTCCCTGAATGGTTCCAGCAAATTCATTTGAAAGGAAGGATCCCACGGGCCTGTTCTTGCACCACACATCCCAAACGCAGTGCCTAGCCATGGCCGAGGAGCTGCACAAACACAAAACAATTTTTTTTTTATCAAAAAAATAAATAATAAAACCAAAAATAAAATCCCCAATAGCCAACGCACCAGCACTTAGCCAACACGAATTCTGAAACGGATCTGGAAACATCCAAGAACCTACCATATAACACAAAGCCTTGTGTCGAACACTAAGCTTTCAAGGAGGAGGAGCCAACGATGAAGTCTTTGTGCAAAACAAATTTGAAACAAAACAATATACAAGCCTAGCGCCGACCGCGAATCCAATGAGGAACTACGGAGCGCGCAACAACTAGAGGAATGAGAGATCTCACTCGCCTCCAAGGCAAACACAAAAAATAATACACACAAGCCATCGCCCAAGCACCAGTGCTCAGAGTCGGGCATTGAGCCTACCGAGAGGGACAAAGCAGAGTGGAGAGGTGACAGAGGAAAGAGGCGGAAGTGAAGGAGCGTTAGGGTTAAGGAACAACTTAGGTTTTGGTACTGACAGCTAGACGCTGGGCATGTGGGCCTCATTCCAGAAGCCTGACCTTAAAGGTTGCCAGTGAGTGCCATGGAGCACATTAAACTCTCGCCAAACTGAAGGTAAGACCTTTTTTTCAGTAATTATATTATTATTATTTTTGTAATATTAATTTTTAGTTTTATTAATTTATTTAAAAGCATTAATACGCTTTTGAATAATTATATTATCATTTTTTTTGTAATATTATTTTTTAGTTTTATTAAATTAGTTAAAAAGTATTAATAGGATTTTTGAATAATTATATTATTATTTTGTTGTAATATTAATTTTTAGTTTTATTAATTTTCTTAAAAGTATTAATACGCTTGTG
>JZKD02S1986963.1:293471-307191 GCA_000966675.3 Picea glauca
GTATGTAATGCGATCTATTATGTGAATGTAAATTTTACGAATGTTTAAATGTTATTGATGATGATGTATATGATGTGACATATTGTGAGAATATGAATTTAATGAATGTTTAAATGATATTAGAATGATGTTGGATATGATGCAATCTATTTTGGGTAAATGATAATCTTATGAATGGATGTCGAAATTGAATTATGGGATATTATGAGATCTATTTCTAACTGGAAAACTTTGATGTTAAATTATCGATACAGGGATACCAAATTGAAATGATGATAGTATGAAATTACATGATGATAATGCATAGAAATTTATGAGTTTGTGTTACAGACTAATCTCCAGGTCATGGGCTATGAAATAGCCAAGGGATAAAGATGATGAAAGTGGATATCATGACCATTAGCCAAGAAACATTATGGTATGAATATTGTATGTGAAATTATATTGGTTTGGATGCATTTCTATGATATGTGGACCAGTGCATGATTTTAGGTGATGACACTGCCCAAAACCGAATAAACGATGACAAAACCCCCAACAACATGGTGCCACTATATATTCCATTGTAGGGTGTGGACCCTAGTTATGATTAGGAGGGGTGGAGGCATTTTCCACCGTGTATCCTCCGAAACCTGAAGTCATGGGAGGACTATGTTAGATCACACTCCCCAAGACGTGTGATGATGACTGTCAGTTGCCTGCTAGGGAAGCTTGGTCAAGATAGCGACACTTTTGCTTACTGGTTCTATTTGGAGTTAGGTCAATATAGTTGATGCTCCAAGATAGTCTAGCAGAGGAAGGATAGGAATGGAGATAGAAGTAAGTTATGGAGGAAGGATGAGTAGAAATAGATGAGAAAGTATGGAGATTTGTCTTGTGGTGGAATTTAATGTTTTCCCTTCAAAAAAAAAAGAAATGTGTATATATGAATATTCATAATTACGTAACTAAACAACAGTTGTCTAAATAAAATTGTTGAACTGGATAATAGTAATTAAAGGATTTCTCAAACAATTGATTGATTTGTTGTCTTTTATAAAAGACTAGTCTTGCTGACTGGATTGGATGCATACATAAATTACTAAAGGATGATAGTTTTGATTATTAGTACATGCACGAGACTTGTATGTACTAGCTACACATGCATTTCTTGTACACATACACTAGTATGTATGAGTTTTCTTGACTTACTTACTGAAAATGTCGATTAATTGTTATGAATGTGTGAACCATGTTTCTTTTCCTTTGTACCATAAGATACCTTAACTTCAGGATGAAGTTTCCTGAAGGGTGGGTGTATGTAACAACCCTAGTTGAATATATGCTTAGGGATTATTAAGTAAAAATTTATTTGGTAATTAATTTTTCTAACATGGTATTAACTAAACAAAGATTGGTATAATAATATTAATTAAACATTTATTAATTAATTAATTGTTATAATTTTGATTAATTAATTGTTATAATTTTGATTAATTAATTAATTAATTAATTACCTATTACATTCAATGAAATGGGTATTAAATTTAAGAGGGTTAATAAATTTAATTGTTTAATTAAACGATTACGTATACGGAGGGGATAAGAATCATTAAATGTAAGGATAAGAAACATTAAATAATCGGATAAGACATTAACTAAGAGGATAAGAAAATGAATGTATGGATAAGGAAATGAATGAGGAGGAAAGGGTCGGTTAAGGGGGGGATATGACGGGAGGAGGCTTATGGAAGAAAGGATTTTTTTTTTTTAGGGTTCTCTTGGATTTTCTGGTTGGGAGTTTGAGTTCTGCAGTCAGGGGAGGATCATTACGGGGGGCGTCGGTTTTCTAGGGGTTTTGGGCACGGGGGCCAAGATAGACTTACGGTATCTTGGAGCTAGGAAGCTGGAAAGGATGCTCCTAGCTGGCAGGGAGGAAACATGGTTTGGGAAGAGTTGATCAGAGCATCAGGCAACAACAAGGCAACAACAAGGCAGTAGGGAAGGGACAATCATACCGACATAAATTAGCATCAGAAGCGGGTAATTTGTTATGAAAGTGCTAAGTCTTTTTTTTTTATGCTGTAGTTAAATGTTAATCTCTGTTGAATATTGTGTATATGCTGGTGATTAAGTTATTTGTGTGATTGAAATGAATTATATCAAAATTAGTATTTACAGGAACTACATTGTTGGGGGCATACCGTGGAACATCACCTCTTATACATGCTTCATCACAAGTGTGTGTTGTATCTTCCAATGCAACTAAAACCATAGACAACATTTTTCTCACTCAGGCCTCTCCACACTTGACATCCCACCAGTTGATGAAATATTACCTCAGGGATTCCCTGAGAACCTGTTGGGTTATGAAAAAGGTACAAATATTCTCTTTATTCCCACAGTTCATGATATAATCTTGATGGAATTTTCTGTTAATTATGGATAAATAGGATAGAAAATGATTAATATGTCTTCTAGTGATATTATTGAAGTTATATTGAATAGATTCTAAAATACAATTGGAATTGTTTGATTCTGTTATAGGATTGGATAAAATAGCAAAGGAGATCTTGAAAGATGCATGAGCTACTTAAGGTTGAGGACTTTTGGCACAAAGCAGTTTTAAAGATGATTGATTTTCTATATTGTAATTTTATAATAGTAAAGCAATCCCGAGGATATCTCTATCCTCAGGATGGCTTGATTTACTCAGATTATTGTATATATAGAGGATAATATATCTTGAAAAGACAATCTAAGAATTGTGTTCAAATATTCAGAACTTAGAATTACTTTGCGTAAGAAGTTTTTATGAATGTTGTACCAACTATGAAATCAATAAAAGCTTTGATCGTTTTCACCATTTCTACATACTCAGTTTCTAGTAGCAGTGTTTCTGAGGATGAAGGGCCCAGTCTAAAGGAGCTACTATCTCAAGTTCTAATTGTATCCGTTTACTTTTTGTTTTATGATTCAATTCTCTTTTTCAATAGTTAAGACGAATGCATAAGTGTGTTAATGATTTTATGTTGTTTGCGTACAGAAGATAGACATTTTTCTCGAGTGTTAATGATTGTTGTTCCAACTTCCATTACTGTAGTTTTTTGCTTGACAGTTCCTCACATTTTCATATGCATTGTTCCTTTTACTTAGATTCAGATTTGTTGGTCCTTTCAATTAAGTTACAATTGTCATTCCTTTTAGTTAAAGTCGCATTTGTTGTTCCTTTCCGTTAAGTCATATTTGTTGTCCCTTTTGATTAGATTACAATTGTTGTTTCTTTACATAGGATAGATTAATTCACTATTTCCTTTCTAGAAAAATAGTTAATTCTACAAGTCTTTACTTAGATTCAATCATTTCTCCATAGTTAAATGAATTCAACAAATTAGTTAGTTCCCTTTCATTCACAACATGTTAGTAATTAGATTTCAATTCTTTTAAGTAACATCTTAGTATTAGAATCTTTCATGAACATTTGAGGAACTTGATTGTGGATAAAATCAGGTTTTCTTTAACTACGTGATTTTAGCCTCTACAAGTTATTTGCATAGATTTTGCTAATATTCTTGAGATAAAAGATGAATCCTTAGGTTGATAAATTAAGGTTAAACTAAGGTTGTTTTTAGACATCTTTAGAGCCCAACATTTTGGCGTCATTACCGGGGAGAATGTCAAAGGTATCATAGGTTGTGTCTCTGGAGGACCAGGTATTGAAGACGGAAGTTAAGAACCTACGCAGGCAATAAGTAATATGCTTATGCCAATGCTTACCTCCAGTTGAGACTTAAGAGGTCATATAGGTGTTTATTTTTTAATTTCTTTTTGTGTGAAGTGTGTATGACTAAGAAGAAATATCTTGAAAAACCAAAACCCCCCACCAAAAACTACCAAATCCCAGGGCTTGGTGCTCCCTGGGAGAAGTACTTTCATAGATGACATCATTTGAAAGGATTAATCTCAATCTTCGGTCAGACCTAGGACATGAATTGTCTGAATCCCTCAGGAAACATTTTCAACAACTACAGCCAGCACTGATAATCATAGAAAAAATGAAGGGATTGAGCAGAGCTTTCAAAGAATAGACCTTCCACCCGTCAACCCTTTAGACGAGGGAAATTCTTGTAATATGGAGGAAGGAGAAGGATAAACTAGTGGGGTTGCTGAGGAAGACCTATCACCATCCCCTGATCATGAATCTCTCATAAAATAAGAAGTCATACCCAAAATACCAGATAGAGGGAGTGCAATAAAATCCCCTAGAGGATAAAATAATCAACCACCTCAAATAGAACACCTGGATCAAGAAATTCCTGAAGATTTTTGGCACATTTTCTATCAAATGGCACAACCAAATCAACAATGACCCCAGACTTCCACATTGGAATATCTAATAGTTGATCCAGTCGCCAATGCTCCCATGAAAACAATCCCCCTACAGAACCTGCCAACTTTCCATGGATTAATTTCAAAAGACCCAGACACATTCTTATTCTAATTTGATGTCCTATGTAGAGGATATGATTACACCTCTGAACCCTAAAAATTAAAATTGTTCCCCTCTACCTTGAAGAGGGAAGCTCTACGTTGGTATATGGGATTAGGAGGTGGAACCATTAACTCATGGGATGACATGAAACAAGCCTTATTGACAAAATATCAGGATTATTGTAGAACTAGGGACCTAAAAGATGAAATCTTTCAAATAAATGCAAAAGAAAATGAATCATTAGAAGAATATGTTGAGAGATTTTAGTATAAGATTTTAGTATAACTTGCAGAGATCATCTTATGGTACATTACCAGGTGAAGTACTTAAAGCAACACTACTTAAAGGTATGAAGGATGAATGGGTAGAAACATTGAATTTAATGGGGAAGGGTGACATTTTTCAAGAAACGTATGATAACATCATTCTATTGTGCATCAGGTGCTCACGTGAAAGTACACAGACCAGATCGGGAATGTGAACTTCCCTCACCAGAAATAACAACATTACCAGTGGGGGCATTATGCGAGTTGGAGTTGGTAATCTCTTAGAAAATTTCAAAATAGATATACTGAGCACTTTGACTACACAATTGGATGTATTGTAGGCCAAACAAAAACAAGAAGAAGCATAACAAACTTTGGCCATATCCTTCGAGAGATGCAGAAAAAAACATGGTCTAAGGGAATGTCCTTTGGATGTGGTTCGGGTTTGTGCTATTTGCACCAAGGATCATGACACGGAACAATGTACATCGCTGCCAGGACTGAAATTTGTCTTTAGAGGAGAAGAAGAGGAAAAATAACCATTATATTTGATGGCTCAGTGTCGTCAATGGTAGGCTCGCCCTCCAAATACACTCTAGGACCTTTCTAGACAGTATAATTAGTAGCAAAATTCTGGTAATACATGGCAGAACCAACCATTTACTAATCATAACTAGCATCCCTAGCAATACCCACTTGGAAATCCCACTTGGCCAAACCAACCACCTGCAAATCCAATCTGGAAGAATCAACCAACTGCAAGTCCCACCTGGCCTAACTCACAATACCCCACCTCATCCTAGAAAAACTCAAATAAAAACCCCTACCCCTCGTAGTGGCCTAATACAACTGCCCAAAACCCAAATTGGAGCTAGAATTGGCAGTGCCCCATGGGGATAATTAATCAACCCATGAGGATGGCCCCTCAAACCCAGCCCACATTGCAAGATCCACTCCAACTGCCCCAAAACCCTCAATCACAATTGCGCCCTCAATTACCAGCCGAGCCCCACCCAAATCCTAATAATAGACCATCTTAGCTCATCCAGATTATGGAGAATGGTGAAGAGGATACCAAATTTGTAGGGTGCAACAAACTCCGATTGATATCGGGGCGTATAATATCTCCTGAAGAAAATAATGTTTTCCAAGAATAGGAGAAGGAAAATAAAAAACAACCAACAATAATTCCCTCGGATGTGGTAATTGTTAGTCGCTAAAGTTGCACTCGATTGCTAAGGGCAAGCTAGGTCATCATTGATTTATTGCAAAAGTGTTTTGAGGCTTTTATGATTTGGTTTTTTTAGTAAGGTGGTTTGAAACTGGTTTCAAGGAAACAACATAAGTTGAAAAACAAGATCAGAACAAAGTATATCCCAATGACTGAATCATAGGTGGACACAAATATGGATTAAACCAATTAAGAAAAAGGAATGTGAAGCCTTCAATTTGTCAACTTCACAAGAATTCTTGTCTCAAAATATCATAAAGAAACAAGATTATCAGCTTGATATCAAACTTCAAAAATTATCTTTACTATAAAATTTCCACTGTATAAATTATCAGTCAAGAATAAAAAATGCATTGCAGTCCGAATGATGAATTCAAACATGAATAAAGAAATAACAAAGTCAAAAAAGAGGGTCTAACCATCCATATGCCTTTGCAATTAAGTGTCAAATTGAACATAAATGCCTTTACAATGTGATTTACAAAAAGGTCCCTTGGATCTCCATTTTTTCGACCTGAACATGGTCTTTCTTCTGTCTATTTAAACTATCTATAAAACTTTGAGATCCAATCAGCTAGTATAACATTAATGACTAGATTTCAAATAGTATATATCTACTAAGTAGTTCACTCAAAAAGAGATTCTACAATCCCAAAATAGATCACAGCTCAACAACCTGATATTGAAAATATTGCCAGCATTACATTTGACTCAACAAAATAGGAATTTAGTTTGATTTTGTAAAATAGATCGAGGTCTTAGCATTTCACTGACCCAAAACGAGTAGGATTTTCCATATTTCCTGGAAAACATTTAAATCATGATTGTAGAAAATTTCCATGTTACCTTTAGGATATAATCACAGTAGTAGCTTTGGCATTTTTCTGTTTGAGCTTTGTGGTAAGCACGACATTGTGCCAATAGAGTCTAAAATTAATCTCCCTGAGTTCTTTGAGCAATTCCCTTTGCTCTTTCTTCTTATTTTTAAAGCCTTGAATCCTTTCTTCATGGCGATCATTCCATTGTTCTATCTGCACCTTCTCCTTCTTTAATTGTCTTATTGTTTTCTGAAACTCCTTGATCCTTTCTTTATCAATTCTAATTTTAACTCTGAATCCTAAGCCTTCTTCAAAAGGTGTAGGTTCATTCAGGTTTAAAGCAACTCTGGGTTCCTTGGCTTTAACTTGGTACTTTGAGACTAATTCCGAGCTATGTTCTCCTTAGAACTTGTTGAATCTATAGCTTCAAGAACATTTGGTATGTGATTTGAGTCTTCAAAGTAATCATGTTTATATTTAGGGGTTTCACTGATACCTTTAGCCATCTCTTTAGACTTTGCTAGTTTGGTTGAAGCTCTCATTACATGACCAACATGTGGTGAAATTATTCCTTTTCCTTTGCTAACAAATTTCTTGGGCAATAGTGTTCTTTTTTCTCTTTTCATGGTACTTGCTTCAACATTATTAGAGTCATATTCTATGATTATGAAGTTTTGTTCTTTGATTGATGGATTGAAAATTGCCTTTGACTTCAGTCTATACTTGTTGGTGACCCTAGTAGAATTTCTTCTAGGTTTCTGTGATACAGACACACCTTTAACCCTTTTCCCTTTGGTTGCAGCACCCCTTTTACTGGTTGATGGTGTTTCTATCTTGACTGTAGTTTGAGTATCAAGATTGTTATCTGAATCATTTTCCCCTTTAACATTTTCCTCAGAAAACATTTCAACTTATGGATCCCACCTAGGTCTTTTACTTCTGCTCCTCCTGGTCACCCAGATATCAAAAATTTCCTCTTTCACAGGGATTTCATCGAAGATATCTCAGCTCTGTGTAACGATCTTTCTCCCTTTGCCTTTCTTGTGCTTATTGGACTGAGTGATAGGGTTTAAAGATCCCATGAGCCACCTCCAGGGCTTCTGTAATTCTTTCAAAGTAGACATGACTAAGGTTTTAATCAAGACTTGATGGAACAGGCTACTTTTAGCATTGGTGGAGAGTGACTACACTCTCTTTGACATCTTTGTCAAGATTTTGAGCAGAAAATAAGGGAGATTTAACGGGTAATCACCATTTAAATTCATTAGTATCCTGATGTGGTAGATACAGACCAGTGAGAATCTACCTGTATAGGCGATATACCTGTGGATCACGATCAGAGCCAAGTTCCATTCGGGCCGAATCCAGCTATGAGGTATTCCCCTTTCTCCAGTCTAGATTTTGCTTATCTGGACGTAGGAATTGGTTTAAAAATTCAGTAACCACATGCTCTTTCTTCCACCATCTATCTCCTCCAACTACCAGCTTGTAGGCCTTTGCGATAGTCTGTTCTGTTACTAGCATCAACATCTTACTGATTTTGACCTCGTGACCATCAAAATTCAGAGCGAATTCCATGGAGACATGCTCATCATAACCCTGAAAAGTGGTGAGAAATTCAAACTGCCCAATGTCTCTGAACCTTTGAGCCATCTGAGGACAGGCTTCAAGAAGTTTGACACTCTCTGGTTCTATTCTAACAACCTGTCTGCTCCTCTTTGGTGCCATCAAACACATTTCTGCAACTGCGCCCTCATGTTCCAAATTTTCCACCTGCAATTGTTAGTGTATACCATTCCTTTGAGTGGATACCTGCATTCCTCACTGCAAGATTGAATTCAACGAAATCAAACAGATATAATATAACGATCATCAAGAAAAAGTGTGATTTGAAAATAGTTCTACACGAGTACACAACAATCAGATTATGAAACAGTTGAATTTGCAAATGATTTCCAAGATTTCGTAGATGCATGCGAACTCTCAACCCATGATTCATGTCATCATAACGAAATTGGGATGGCAAGCGCGTATCAAGGCATGATTATTTGGTTCTACGAGAATAGGCTTATTCCTGTAGCGCTATTAATGACTTAGAAAAATTTGAAAATTTGAAATTGAAATAGGCATACAAGGAGACACCTCATTTTTAAACCATGTCTTTCAAAATCAAACTTAAATAAACTATCCCAAAACTATAATGCAAACCATAAAAAACAAAAATTGAAATCAACTAGAAACAGAAAATGAAATGTGGGTAAGGAAGACTTAGGATAAGGGTTTCTCACTAAACCAAGACAAAATTAGAGACTAACATTGGCTCCTTATAGGGATGATTTTTGATAATAAACTCCAAGAACTACAGACCATCGCCTTTCCTTTATCTCTGATTCACTGATTTCACTGCAACTGTCAGTCTTTTATTCTTAGAATAACTGTAAAAACAAGTCCATAGGGTATATGGAGTCTTTATTGAAAGGAAAACCTACTTTACTAACTCAAACCTGATGAGCCCTTAGAAAAAATAGTACTTCAAGAAGCTCCCGTTAACTGGGCCCCCAAAAATTTCAGTGTTGTCTAAATTATGTAGGAGAATAGTGCTATTGTTCATTACCTTGGCTATCCTGAAAGGACCATACCATAGATTATCAAAATTTCCATGTTTTTCTTTCTCCTCTCTCCTGGAGTCCCATCTTAACACCAAATCCTCTTCATTGAAAACATCTTTCTTAGTTCCCTTATCGAATGTAGCCGTGATTTTTCTCTGATGAGCAGTAACTTTCTGATTAACATGTTCTCTGACCTATTGAACTTCAATCATCTGAAATTTTTTTCTTTGGACATCATTGGGTTCCTCTAATTCTTATTGCAGAAACTTTAAGACTGGTAGTCCCAATTGAGTTGGAAGGATTGCTTTTGTCCCATATACCATCTGGAAGGGAGATGTCCCAATAGACTTCTTGTTGTTGATATGATCAGCCCAGAGGGAAAACTTTAACTTGGAATCCCATGGTTTTTTATTTTATGCTAGTAATTTTTTGATAATTCTTATCAGAGTCTTATTGGAAGATTCAACCAATCTATTCCCTTGGGGGTAGTAGGGAGTAGAATGAACCAATTTGATACGATACTTATTGCAGAATTCAATCATGGAATTTGATTTAAAAGCCTCTGCATTATCAGTGACCAGGTTTTTAGGACAACCAAACCTGAAAAAAAATATATCCCTCTAGAAATTCCATGATTACCTTGTCTGTTGTATTCTGAGTTGGAATTGCTTCAATCCACTTCATAAAATAATCTGTAGCTGTAAGAATCCGTCTATGTTGTCCTGAGCATGCCAGATTAATCGCTCCAATGAAATCTAATCCCCACTGTTGAAATGGTCCATGGGCGATGATTGGTTTCAGAGGTAGAGATATAAGTTCCTACTTTCCAACAAATTTCAGACAAGGTTCACATGCCCTGACCTGAGAAAAAATATCTGAGAATAGAACTGGCCAGTAATAGCCTGCTCTAAGAATTTTGAAGGCAGTATCCTTCCAATGATTATGGCCTCTGCAGGCACCATGATGCAGAACTTGAAAGATTTGTTTATCTTCCTTTTTGTCCACACACCTCAATAGAAAATCGTTAGGGTCCTTCCAAAATAGGGTCTGATCAACAATACAGTACTTTACATATCTCAACTTTAATGATCTAAAATTTGATTTATCCAACTCTGGGGAGATTGAAAATTCAGTAGAAAAAATACGATATCTTTGTAACATTTTGAAGAAGCATACTTGTTGTTTATTTGTAAATCTATTTATTCAATCTGGATGGAAGAGTCCTGTTTCACGTCTGAAAGATGATATAACCCAATTTCTTTGCAATTAGATTCTGTCATTAATTTGGTGAGGCCTTGTCCCTTTATCAGATGAGTAGGCTTTATGGTGATATCATATTCTAGGATTTTGGTTATCCATTTCCCTCGTTTTCTTTCACAATTAGGCTAAACCAATATTTCTTTGACTTCACTGCTTGGGACATAAGCTATAATTTTAGATTGAAGAATATACACTCTGAAAGATTTTAAATCATTTACCAAGGCATAGGCCTATTTTTCTATTATATCATACTTCAATTCAGAGTCCCTGAGAGTTTTTCTAAAGAAGGATATAGGCTTCTCATGGCCTTGCTCATTTCTTTGCAGAAGAACAACTATGGTATTTTCTGATGCAAATGAAAAAATCATGAATTATTTGGAATAATCTGGGCTAATTAGAATAGGTGCCTAAAAAATAGCCTGTTGGATCCTTTTGAAGGATTCTCTTTCTTCCGGTATCCACTTAATTTATTCATTCTTTTTCAACATGTCAGTGATGTACTTGACAATTTCTGCAAAGTTAGGTATAAACCTCCTTAGAAAATTAATTTTACCAATGAATGACTGAATAGACTTTTTATTTATTGGAATTTTCATTAGCTGAATAGCCTTTACTCTTTCTAGATCTATTTTAATTCCTTCAGATGAAACGATGTGTCCTAAAAGCTTTTCATCCTCCATGGAAAAATGTGATTTTTTGGGATTAAGTGAAATTCCATACCTCCTGCATTTCTCAAAGGTCTGCTTCAAGTGGTGTAAATTCTCTCTCGGATGCCGAAAATATAGTGATTTCATCAAGGTAAATAACCACAAACCTGTCTTTCTCTCTAATGAAAGCGATGTCCATAGCCCTTTGAAATGTGACTCCAGCGTTCATCAATCTAAAAGGCATCTTTTCGTACATAAAGGTGCCCTAGGGAGTGGTAAAAGTTGTTTTATTTTTGTCCTCTTCCATTACTGATATTTGATTGTACCCTGAATATCCATCAAGCATAGAGATTCTCTTTGTGCCGACAACTCCTTGTAACATATAATCCATTTTTGGTAATGGATAATTGTCTTTTAGAGGGCACTTGTTTAGATTCTGGAAGTCTACATAGAACCTTATCTCTCCGTTCTTTTTTCTAATGGGTACAAGGTTTGCCACCCATTCTGAGTATCTTAGTGGCACTCTGATTTTTGCTTCCAACAACCTTTTCAACTCCCTTTCTATTATAGGTAACAACAAAGGGTTAAATTGCCTGTGCTTTTGTTGAATAGGTTTTGACCCAGGTTTCAGGGGAATTTTGTGCGGAATAATCTCTGTATCAAACACCTTCAGATCTTCATAAAACCATGCAAAAATGTTCGAATAATGTTTCATTAATTCATCATAAGCTTCTTTCTTTGTTTGTGACAGTTTCCTAGAAATTTTTACCAACATGGGATTTGCATCCGAACTAATGTCACAGTCTACCACATTTATTTCTTCTGTTTGGATAATAGCCTTCCTGGAAACATCATTATGATCGAACAACCTTTCTAGTGGAACCAAACCCTTGGGAAGATGGTTTTTATTTAGTTCAATGATTTTGTGGCCAACAATTTTATCTTGAAGGGCTTCTTCAGCATATATTTATGCTTCTGCATATTCGTCATCTTGATCAATTGAAATGTTAGAAAACTCTTCAATGGTTTTCAAAAATCTTTGAATTTCCTCATCATCTTTAAAAACCTTCCAATGCTTTAGATTATCCGGTATTGAAGGTCTGTTTCTAACTTCAAATCCAAATATCAGATTAGTGAACATCAGATTTTTAATGCTGCTAGCTGCAAGTGCCAAAGAGTCAGCCTGCTGATTCAAATTTTTGTGCACAAAAGTTATATTAAATGCAGAAAATAAATTATCCACATAGTCCCACACCTCATTTTTGTATTGTTTTAACCTTTGCTGTTTGGTTTGGTATATATTCTTGATCTGGTGAATAATAAGTTCAGAGTCTCCAAATACAGATAGCTTATCTACTCCCATATCTCTAGCAGCTTTCAAACTCAACAACAAAGCTTCATACTCACTGATGTTATTGGTGGTATCAAATTCAAGTTTATACGACATGGGGATAACCTCTTTGGTAGGGGAAATGAAAACAATACCAGTTCCAGAACCTTCTTTAGAACATGCTCCGTCAAAATACATTTTCCAAACAAAATTGTCTTTACTATCTCCCATTGCAGTTGTTGACTTGCTGACTATTACTTCTGCCATTTCCTCACTCATATGAAAAATATAAGAACCCAGATCGTCTTCTACAACATATATAGGATGATTAGTGGTATTATTTTGATCACTTACCAAATAAGACAATCTGACTTCTCTGTATAATCTCCATTTTTCCCCACCAAAAACAGGTATGGTTGCATAGCTAAGGTCCATCTGCAGAGTACCACCTACCTTCTTAGCCCAAGATCTTGAAAGAAGCATTCCAAATTTTGGTGGTATGTCAGCGACAATAACATCTAATAACACACTTTTCATAGGTGTTATCCACAATTTTGGTCATCGTGATGATGTCATGATGATGTTATGATGATGGAAAATAAAGCTCTTCACTAACAACACTTTCCTGAGAAAAGTTACACTTGTCTGCTTCCATAAATCATGTTTTTAAAGAGGTTCGCAGGCTACCTATATACTTGCCTGCGAGAATGCCTGATTCTCGCAGGCTACATTAAGCTGGAGTGCAAGGGGTTCACACTGTACCTAACTGCTAGGGTGCGAACATCTTATTAAAGAGGAAAAAGATGAAGTTCTTGAGCTTTCTAGAAGGGAATATTCGAGAAGAATGAGTTGGATAGCGAATGGTTATCTAAGTACTGGTTTTCCTGATATCTTGGGATCATTTCCTATCCAAGTAACTAATCTATCTTCTCATATATATTGAGGAGATTGGTCATAGAAAAGGTTAAGAAGCAAGAAGTAGACTAGCAAGAGATTGATTGGAGAATTAGTGCAAGACTGTATGGAGGACTGATGCTACAGCAGCTAGAGACAACAACAAGGTCATCAAAAGTGGTTGATTTTCTTCA
>JZKD02S1986963.1:307241-334064 GCA_000966675.3 Picea glauca
GAGCAAGTGTGTGTGTCAGAGCTAGGAGCCATCGAAAGGAGACCTACGACATCAAGGCTCAGGTTGTAAGTTTCACTTTCAATTAATTCAATACAGTAATATGTCCCTTTCCCATAAAGATGATGTCACTTTATTACATAACTCCTTGATCATATGTATAGATTAGCTATTGAATATATTGATATGCCTTCACTTCGATTGGTTTGAGTTGTTGTGATCTGAACGGGACAAGAGCATTGGAGTGAATCTTGGAACAATAGAGACCTAAGGAAAGCGTTCATAAGGTATTTCCATAATCCTTGTCTCTTAGTTCATTCAATAGTCTAGATCTAGGGAAAGTGTATTATTCTGTCATGTTTTGTTCTAGATCCAGGTGGATCTAGGGAGATCGGTTTGTGTTCGCACTCACGGATTTATCCTGAAACAAAATTGGCGACTTCGCTGGGGATCTATTCCCTTTTTCTTTATGGTTTTTGTTTTAATTTCTTGTGGCCATTTTCTCTATTTGGATTTTTCTCCTATTTTGTTAGTGTCTAAGTCCTCGGGATATCCTGAGAGACCTTCTGGGTCTATAAGCCAACTTGAATTTTGCTTGCATTTTCAAAATTTTTATTATCTTCAGGACTTCTCGCACTGTGTTCATTGACATCCTACGAGAACCAGTCAAGTTTGTACCCTGCACATATGGTCCAGTGCGAACACCTCGCACCTTGCTTTAAAGTGGCCTGCGAGAATCCTATCTTCTCGCACTGTGTGACACTGCTTGCCTACGAGAAAGATTTTTGAAATTTTTGAAATTTAATTTTGACTTTTTCAATTGCTCAGAATAGTTGAATTGCATCTTTTTGGCTCATTGGATCATTGACTTATTCATCTCTTGCTTTAGTTTGCTTGCTGGAATAGATTTAGGGTTTCTAGGTCTTTCTTGCTCTTGGTAGCTTGACTTTCGTTTCTTGGCTTTGTTTGGCATTTTTTTTTTCTCTCTGACTTCTGGAGTTGAGTGTGTCTAATTGGTTGAGAACCAGTGATTGGTAGAGAGTCAAGTGCTTGGTGTTTTCTCTTTTTCTTGGTGGTTCGACAGAACATTTTTCATTTGCATTGGGAAGACTCATTGGTTTGCTTTTTTTTTTTACTTTCATTGAAAGTGTTGGTTGGGTTGTTTTGTTGGTTTCTTTAGGATTTTATTTTCTTTTCTCATTAATTAGAGTTCTTCTTGGAAAGTGAACAACAAGTTTTCTTTCAAGATTTTGTTTTTATCATTTTGAAAACATTGCAAAATCAAATTTTAGAGTTTATTGAAGTATTTGAAAAAGACATAGATAAATTGCTCATTGATAAATGATTGTTTGTATTGGCATCTGAAAATAAATTGAGCATTGCATTTGCATTGTAGTATTTGAGATTGATTCGGAAAATGTTCTCTCTCTCCCATAACTAGGATTCATGGAATGAAAATGATTATATTTCATCAATATCCTTGCATTATTTGGGTCAGAGTCATACATCATGAGTTTCACTTCCGTTACCTTTGAGTAAACAATAGCTTTTAAAAACATTGTGTAATCTTAAAATCTATCTAGTAACTCTTTTCTAGGGATCTTTTACACCAACATATAGCTAGGCTAGTGCTTTGGAGTAGGAAGAGAGACACACTCTCCAAAATCTCAAAAACACACAATAGAATCTTGAGTTAGGGAGTGTTAAATTCCATTTGCAACATATTGTCCTGGGACGCCCTTCTAACACAAGGTTCAATCACTAGGTCGCATTGGTGTTGGCAGAGTTACTAACCCTGCTTTGTTGACATCGGTGTAGAGATTGCATGTATTACGGGGATAACTCTGAGGTATACCCACAATTATGAGTGGAAGCCTTTGAGTTGGTTTCGGGCTAGATACCCTACCCTTGCGTGTGGATCAGACTGACGACTATTCCCCCAGGCTATATTGTTGTTTGTGGTGGCCTTAGTGGCCTATCTCTCTAGGTTCTTACCCAAGGTGACTGTGGAGGGGAAAGTCTTCACGGTACCTGGAATCGATGTTGATCAAACTCACTCGGGCTCCTTGGAGGGTATACCCATGATTATGTGTGGGAGCTTGCACCAGGGTGTAAGTCTGTTAAGCAGGTCGTCAACGTAAATTTTCCACCTTAGCTCCGCCCCTTCTCGTCTTGTTGTTACGACGTTGGATTTCATCACCAACTAGTGGCTTCGAAATTAGAAGGTATTGTTTGCTTGGTGATTGCCTTCTATATTTTTCTTTACTAGTGCGTGTTGTTTCTCGGAGTTGACCATAGGATTTTCTTCACGGAGCTTGTCACTTGTTTACAATTTCTCCCCCACGACATTCACGTAGGATGCAAGGTTTATCCCCGGAACATCCAGACGCTTCAAAACCCTTGCATACCGTAACACCTGAGGGTACCCCTGAGGGCTCTCCTCGTCAAAGTGAAGTCCTCGTTGTTACTCCACCACACGTGGACACAAGTGAAGTCCAAGACGTTTCTACACCACCTCCACAGGTAGAACACACTGATTCTCTAGGAGATTTTCGAATTACCAATACTATAGAGGACTATCACGTTTGTCGAGGTGAACGACCTGTTGGATGAGTAAATCCTTATGAAGAAACCGTTGTTACATATTTTGAATCAACTATTGGGCCTTCCAACAGTGTAGTAGGCCAAGATCCTTTTTGGTCGGGTAATTTCCGTCGAGTTCTTTTTGGTACTGAGTCACCCCCTGTCTACGCAATCAACCCTCCCATGACTTCTGAGATAGAAACTACACTAGAGACTACTACTTACCGCTTCATTTTGCCTCCTGAGATGGCCCATCTTGCTAATACTACGAGTGTCCAAACCAAAATTACTGCAGCTACTCTGGCTCCTATCAATACCCAGCGAATTCCTGATGTCATCCCGACGTTACCGCCCGGTTACCACGTGCTGAATTCATTGTTGAATTCTGCCAATCCAACACCTCCGCAAACCCCATCCGGTTCTCTAGGTGGTCCTCCTTTTCCTGGGCATCCTATTCCAGGTTTCATTCCGACACTCCCTCAGTTTCCTTCTGGTAATCCTAACCCTAGTGGTACTATCCCAACCGTTGCACCAAACCCACAAATTCCTGTTGGTGGACAGGGTGGTACGGTTATTTTTCCTTTTCCCGGACACAACACAGTTACTACACAATCCACGGTTGGCACACAACTTCCAGGAGGAACTATACCTACAGTAGGAGGACCAACTTCCCCTTTTGGACAAAATATTCCTCCTAAATTGGCCCAGTATTGGAATCAACTTCTGCAAAATTTTCCACAAAATGCTGGGGGGCAACAAACTGTCCCTGCAGTGGGTCAACCTTATCCGGGGGTAATTAATCCTATTTGGGGTACGGGTCAGACTACTCAACCCCATGTCCCTACTCAAACTCAAGGTTACAATCCTTGGGGTTACTACCCTATCCGTCCACCACAGAGTCAGCCAGGGCCTTCCCTCTATGGACAGTCTGCTTATGGTCCTACTGGTTTGCCAACAAGGCTTCTGCCCCAAAGCCATCAGTATCCATAAGTAAACTGCCAGTTTCCTTTCCTTGCTACTTTAGATTTGCCAGATTTGTCTAGGATTCTGAATGATCCTATTCGTCACTCTCCTCAATGGCTGGCTATTCCTGCAAAGCTTCCATCGGATATTCTAAAATTCGATGGAAGGTTGGGAGAGGACCCTAATAATCATGTCATGAATTTTCATTTATGGTGTTCGTCCAATTCATTGATGGACGACTCCATTCGTCTTCGTCTTTTTCAAAGAACCCTCACTAGAGATGCTGCAAAGTGGTACATTGAATTACCACAAGGTTTCTTTTCCGATTTTCACAGCCTTGCTATGGCCTTTCTCACACACTACCAGTTACCGATCCGTTACGATACTGGGACTGAAATTTTAAATTCCTTCAAAAAAACAAAGGGCACTCATATATCAGATCATATTTATGAGTGGTGAAGGAGGCGACGTCTCATTAAGCTTTAACTCCCTGATCAGTTACCGGCAGAATGGTTTACGAAATCTTTTGTGAACGAAATTGGTAAGGACATCGCTATGGGTGGTGTTGTTACAGAAGAGCAAGACATAAGTCGTGCTCAGTATCTTGATCTCGTTTATTCGCAAACGGGAACGCTGTATAATCTATTACCGGACTTGCCTCGTCATGGTACTTCCAGCACTTCAACCACCCCAGCTACTTCACATGCAGCCGATGGTGTGATTGGTACTGCCCATGCCCAATCACATTTTGTTTCAAACACGACCCCTAAATCCAACTCTTCTAAAGTGAACGTTGTTTAATCTACGCCGACCGGTAAAAATAAATCAAATAAAGGGAGGGGCAAGTATAAGGAGAGTAAAAATAACAATCAAAATGAGCAAACTAAAACCTCTCCTGTTGAAGATCGGGATAAGCGCAAACCACGCTACCCTTGCCTTATCTATGGTGATGATCACTACACGAAGGATTGTCCTAGACGTGCCGAGGTTAATAAGTTTCTTCAAGGAACGCCCAAACACTCTACGTCGACAGTATTATCCCAACCCTTCCCGTCTTAGCAAAAGGCTTCCTTGGTCATTCATGACCAACCTTCTACGTCTACAACATCATATGTTTTGATGTGCACCAGTGATTCTAAGAACAATGACGTTTCCATTGCAACTAGAGCCAAAGACTATTCTCCATCTAAGGAGAAGGTTGACGATTTACCTCCTGATTTTGTACAACCCTCTCTGTCGAATCCACCTACGAACGATCCTCTTCATATCGAACGATCAAGCCTTGATACAGTCCTACGACCCTCGAAAGGTGTCGTTAAGAAGTCAACATTCAATCCTCATGCTCATGCAGCCCAGAATAGTAGCATTGTAGAAGATCTGGCCCAAGCACCTTCAATGATCTCTGCCCTTGAAGTCCTTCAGTCTTGTTTGGCACAACGAAGGGCTCTGTTGAAAGCCACAGGTGGAATTGATCCTTCAGATACGAATTTGATAGTCTTTGACTTGGAAGACCATGTTCCAAGGTTACCCCCACAGCTTGCTTTTCAGATACAAGTTATTGTCTCCAACAAGAACATCTGTCGAACTGTTATTGATGAGGGTGCCTCTACGTGTGTAATGTATTTTACTTGTTGGAAAGCCATTGGCTCTCCTCCGTTAACTGAATCACAAAATACTTTGAAATCCTTCAATGGCTCTGGTTTTAAGCCTTATGGTGTTCTTCCATCATTGCTGGTTACTCTCGAAGGTAAGACCATCCAAGTTGAAGTGGAAGTTTTTGATGCTCCCCTAGATTATAATCTTCTTCTTAGCCATAGCTGGGTAGATTCCATGCGAGCTGTTGTGTCAACACTGTTCCGTCTAGTCCGTTTTCCCCATCAAGGAAATATTGTTACAATTGATCAACTTCCTTTCTTTAATTCCGATACTCGCACCATAAATGTGTTGTTTATAGCTAAAACCCCACCGGGTTACGATAATGTTGGAGTCGGTCTCTTAAAAGACTCTTCATTAATGGGTACTTTTCCCATACCACCATCGCCCGATATTCTACGGCCGTTATTTTCTTCGATTAATATGATCTCCGCCGTCCCTCATGAGCTTCTGGTGTCTTTTGACCCTTGGATAGTCCCTGATCCAGGAGATCATCCTCGTTTTGGTGACATTATGCCGTTAAGTCTGATTGAGTCTGCTTATCACACGATTCAATCGACAACACCTTCTACACCCTCTTCGGAGGAGTTGTCTCCTAATCCTTTTCATGTTATCTTTCCCACTGACGAGATGATCATGTCCATCATGGCCGATACACTGTGGGACGATGGGCATCATTGTTCCATACTGTTTCTGGAACAACACACTCTCGAGAATTATCAGCGGATTTCGACTCCGTCGACCATTGTTTTCATAACAACCATTCCTGGATCTACATGTGATGTGCTTGCGGAAGGGAACCTCAGAAATATTTCTCCCACGATACCCATTGATATTTCAGTTAAACCTGGGATAGTTGAAAATGTTCATATTGGAGCTTCGTGTTCTCCAGAGGAAATTGTCACCTATACTGCTTTGTTCAAGGAATTTCATGATGTCTTTGCCTGGAGTTACAAAGAGATGCCAGGTATAGACCCTTCTATTGTCGTGCATGAGATAAAAACATACCCTGGAGCTAAACTAGTCCGGTAGCGCCTCCGTCTTGTCCATCCACGTAAAGAGGTAGCTATCAAACTCGAAGTTGAAAAACTTCTCAAAGCCGGTTTTATTTATCCCATGGCTCTGACAGAATGGGTTTCTAACCCCGTACCTATTGATAAGAAAGGTGGTAGTATACGTGTTTGTGTTGATTATCGGGATATTAACAAAGCCTATCCAAAGGAAAACTTTCCAACCCCTTTCATTGACCAGATCGTCGATGACTGTGTCGACAGCGAAATCTTTTCCCTTATGGATGGATTCTCCGGCTATAATCAAATTAACATCGCTCCTGAGGACCAGCACAAAACTTCTTTTATTTGTCCTTGGGGTACTTTCGCCTATTGGAAACTCCCCTTCGGTCTTAAGAAAGCAGGTGCTACGTTTCAGCGTGCTATGTCTTATGCGTTTCATGATATAAAGCATATCGTTCAACCTTATTTGGACGATTTTCCAGCTCATTCTTTACACTGAGTCGATCACCCTAATCATCTTCGAGCAATTTTTGTTCGTTGTCGGTTCTATCGCATCCGTCTAAACCCTCATAAGTGTGTCTTTTGCATAGATTCTGGCCGTCTTCTTGGGTTCATTGTTTCACATCAAGGGATCCAGGTAGATCCTATTAAGGTTGAGGCGATTCTTAATCTCCCTCCTCCTTCTTCACTGCACCAGTTACAAAGTTTGCAGGGGAAAGCAAACCTTCTTCGTCGTTTCATCCCGAATTACGACGAGATTACTCGTGGTTTCACACATCTTTTAAATAAAGGTTCAGATTTTGTCTGGGATAAGGTTGCTAACAATGACTTTGAAGCTTTAAAGTTGTCCCTCACGAAAGCTCCTCTTCTTTTCCCTCCTGACTATAGTCGGGATTACTTTCTTTATCTAGATGCTTTCGAGTATACTATCGGAATGGTCCTCGTTCAGGAGGATGATAACCACGATGAACATGTTATCTATTACTTGATTAGAAGTTTATCATCCACAGAAATCAAGTACCAACATGTTGAGAAACTGGCTTTGGCTGTTGTTCAAGCAGTTCAACATTTTCGCCATTATATTCTCTCTAGGAAGACTACAGTGATTTCACACTGTAACTCCATGCAACATATATTGACACGTCAATTTTTGAGGGGCAAGTACTCCAAGTGGATTGTCATTCTTCAGGAGTTCGATTTGGAATTCGATTGCACCACGTCGAAGAAATCCTTGGTTTTTGCTGAGTTAATTTGTGATTTTCCCCACACTGCCATGGAAAAAGTAGCATTCGATTCGTTACCTGATGAGTCACTTTTCCTTATCATTACTGATGATATTTGGTATGGAGATATCATTATATATCTCCAAACTCAAACTTTCTGGCCTGCTTTGTCTAGTGTCGAACGCCGTCATATCCGTTATCAAGCACGTCATTATATTGTCCTTGGCGATACTCTATATCGTCGATGCATTGACTCTATCTTTCGACGTTGTTTGACTTTTGACGAAGCCGAGAAAGATTTGAATGATTGCCATTCAGGAGCATGTGGTGGTCATATGTCTGGGTATGCTACTGCCCAGAAGATGTTACGTGCAGGTTACTTTTGGCCTTCGTTGTTCAAGGACTGCATTACTGTTGTTCAAAATTGTCATGCCTGCCAGACCTACAATCAAAAGATTCGGTCGCATCCTGCTCCCCTTCATCCTGTGGTCTCAGTAGGTCCTTTCACAAAATGGGGCATTGATTCCATGACATGTCACCCTCACTCGTTTGAGGGGCATGGTTACATTATCGTAGCTGTTGATTATTTTACTAAGTGGGCCGAGGCGATGCCGACATTTGATAATACTGGGAAGACTGCAACATTATTCCTTTTCAACCATGTCATCACTCATTTTGGTGTTCCTCAGGCTATCGTTACCGATCATGGTAGTCATTTTAGGAATCATATGATGTCTGAAATTACAGAGAAGTTGGGCTTTCATCATGACAGCTCAACACCCTATTATCCATAGGCCAATGGCCAGGTCGAAGCCATCAATAAAGTTCTTATAACTATGATTCAACGGATGATAGGAATCCATAAAACTAGCTGGCACATAATGTTATTTTCGGCATTGTGGGCATATCAGACATCTGTTAAGTCTACTATTGGATTTACACCTTTTCGATTAGTTTATGGCATGGAAGCCATTTTGCCAATAGAATGTGAAATACCTTCTTTGAATCTAGTTGTAGAGATCTTACCCAATACCTCTGCTGAAGAGGAACGTCTGTTGTATCTGATGCAATTAGACGAGACTCGTTGTGATGCCACATTAGTAATAGAAGCCCAAAAGAAACACGTTAAGGCACAATATGAAAATCATGTCAAACCTCGTGTCTTCTCTGAAGGAGATCTTGTTCTTCTATATGAACAAGATAACGATGTCCTAGGAGCCGGGAAATTTGAACCTATGTGGCGTGGCCCTTATATTGTTAGCAAAGTTTTGGGAAAAGGAGCGTATGAACTAGTTGATTATGATGGTGTACCTTTGAGTGAACCCAGGAATGGGTTGTACTTGAAGAAGTACTATGCATGAGTTATTTGTGCATGAGTACTTGTATTTTATGTATCATACTGTGTGTGTGTGTCACTTTAGTTTTTCTTTTGACGTTATCTGGTCTCTGACCTTACATGATGTTGTGTTTGATTGCTAGATGTCGGAGTATTCGCTACCTTATATTGGCTTCGCTGATGGTGCTAGCTGTAGTACTCGGAACCTAGCTTCCGTTGCATGGTCAATCTATGCCACAACAAACGAGCTTATATCTTTACGAGGTGTATGTCTTGGCCGAGCAACCAACAACATCGCAAAGTATAGCGTCATTTTTGAATTACTGGTTGATGCTATCTTTCTCTGAATTCGTCATTTGGTTGTCCGACTTGACTCGTAGTTAGTAGTACTACAACTTAGTAATGTATATTCTATTCGAAGTCCTACTCTATTAAGGGTATATTTGCGGATTCGCCTCTTGGAACGGTATTTTGATCATATTGAATATCAACACATTCCTAGATGTCTTAATACATTGACAGATTCTTTAGCTAATTATGTATTGGACAGGCATTTAAATCATTTATAAATCAAACACATTAAAATGTACACAATGTAAAGTAATCCGGTAGAATCCATGTATATATATATATATAACGATCAAAGTTTGTTTTTACAAAATGTTTGTCCGAAGACCAAAATATCAAAATTGAAGCCCATAGCTTCTACATAATGACATCATGGATGATGTTCACGATGACACACTAATGTCCTAGCAACTCTGCAGAGCAATCGACCCATAGAGGCAGAGACTCCCACAGTGTGACGCTGATCGCGTCGTGGAATCTCCTCCAGAGTCATATCTGGAACGTCTGCCATCAGAACCTCTAAGTTCTGCTCCACCGTCAGATAGTCCTCGGTGTACTGTGGAATTGCTACTGCTACCTCTCCTCGGCGCTAGATGGGAGAACTACCAGCAGGTCTATATGGTCCAATGTCTGTGTTATCAACAAGTATTTGGTGTTAGTCTTCGAGTAATTCTATAAAACAAAAACATTTAAATATGGTTAAAAAATTCAAAAACATTTAAAAACTCAAAAATTTGTGTAGTTCTTACCGAGGTCTCCCCACTGTGCATCCTCAGGTAGTGCTAAATATGGATCTCCTTGGAAATCCAACCTGGAATATGCATAGTCATCCACCATCAACATCTGGTTCTGCAACCAGTTGAAGAAAAAATTGTCATATTTGACAATAGGACCTACCACATGTCGGGCCATGAGCCGACACCACCGCAACATCCTCGGATCTATGGGACTAGGAAGATCCCACTCGGCCTGTAGACGGAATACCGGGACTCTCTCCAAGAAGAAGGACACTAACAGAGACCCATAACCAAACTGTTTCAGATTTCCACACCTGCACTTAGTCAACTGTTTCTTGACATTGCGTAATACTGCATCAGCCCAGTTAAATACCTGGGGATCAGTACACTCGATGGCATACTGGAAATAGATTTGCAGAGCCATATGTGGAGCATCACTTCCCGCCATCCAAGCAATGGTAAAGAGAATGGTGCGGAGAGTCAAATCAGTCACTCCCCAAATTGCCACTTTCCCTTTCTGTCGTTCATCCTTAGGCACGCAGTACTGGTTGCAATACTCACTCATTTTTAAACCCCCTGCTCTGTTGTCGGTCAAACTGACATAGGACCCACGCCTGGATAATCCAGTCAAGAAATAGATGTCCTGTATGTCAATCGCCAAGGTATGAGCTACCACGATGAAGACTTGTTGGTCTGGATCCCACATTCGGACTAAGTATTCCAGTAATCGCACTTGGGCTCTCATGCCCGGGATACAAAAATACTTTAAGAGACTGCAGTCTCTTAGTGCAGCTATGGTGGGAGGATGGTTTTTGGCATTGGCATTTTCCTCCTCGTGCTCTCGTTCCCACCACTCGAACACCATGATTGTGACTAGAAACCTGCATAAAAAACACACAAACATGGTCAGTGATTTTATTCATGAGATAAAATTCTTGCAACTGGCTAAACGTTACAAACTTTTTTGGATTCTGCGTTGTTTGCAGGTGGCCTATTACGCATAGTGCGAACTTCTCGCAGGCACCTTAAGGCCCACCTGCGAGAATGGGTCATTCTTGCAGGTCCCGTATGGGTCACCTGCGAGAATTCTCCTAAGCGCATAGGGTTCAAAAAATTGACTTAAAACTTGACTTTTAACCAATGAAAATATAATTTTGAACCATGAAAATATAAGGGATTGAGAACTTACCAAAATGTTGCTGACGGCTCGCCAAATGATCACCTGTAGCTCCTAGAAATCGACACCGAAGGTAGAGGGTAAAATGAGGGTTTTTGAACTCAAATGGTAAAAGGGTAAAATGATATGGTAAAATTTGTTATGGATTCATTTTAATTACTTTTTACTATGTCAAAAGTGGGTTTTTTATGTTTATTCATTATTTAACCCTAATCACTAATGTGAAAATGAGTGAAATGATTGGCAGGTGCAAAACATGGATGATTATGGACATAATTTTTACCTGGTGTGGTGTGATTTTGATTGTTTGTAATGGTTTTGACATAAAACCTCGAGCGCCTTTTATCCGTTCTTGCGCTTGTGAAAAACATAAGAACGTGATCGAGCGTCATTTTATCTCTTTTTCCAGCTCGCTGTGGTTACATGAAAAAGGAACCCCCCTGGAGTTATCTTTAAGCTCTTTTCAGACTCTCTAAACATGAAAAGATTGCCGAGCGATCTTGCTATTTTCATGCTCATTAAAGTATTTGAAGTATGCGTCCTTTGAGCGATAGTTTAACCCTTTTTCGGTCTCGTTGGACTATTGTACAAAAAAGGAACTGAGAGAGTTCTCTTTTGAGTGCTTTTCCAAACTCTATAATCTTGAAAAACCTTCGAGTTTACTATCTCTGGACTCGCTAAACAAACATTGACAGACTCGTAATGGGACCGAACAACTCCTTCCAAGGGTTCGTTAAAAATACTCTGAGGGACTCATCCGAAGGATGAGCTTATATCAACAAGCATATGTGATCCTCTTCAATCTTGCGTAAAAATAAAGAGGTACTTTCCAGAAATGGTGGGGGAAAATTTGGGAAATGGATATGTTTCATCGTTGAATTGATTGGGAGTAAGTGTCGCTCTTGAACATGACACCCCCTATTCATCATTTCAAGCAGGTTTGGGAAATCCATTTGTCTCTCAGTCGATGTAATAACAAGGTCTTTCTGTGTGTTGTCTTTGAGTCAATGCTTCCAAATCATTGGTCGTGTCGTTCATATGTTCAAGAGCAGTTCGTCTGAAACCTCTATTGAGTCGGCCATCCGCAGTTATCCTTTCATTCCATGTCGGCCTTCCCTGTGTCCAAAGTCTAATTGTCACATGCTCTGTTTCATTTTCAAACTCTGTTACTCATTTTGTGTCATTGATGGGGGATACATCAAGGACCTCCTGTGACGAGTCTTATTCCGTCGACTTCAGCACATTGTCCAGAATCAAGGCTTAGAAATTATTCAGTACCTTGGAGATTGCATGCCTCAATGGAAAGTTTCCTCGTTTTCGACAATGGGTTTACATCATTGGCCCTTGATCGAAAGATTCCATCGGTTGTTCGACCTCAACAAATTTATTCACAGTTGATGGATTGTACTGTAGTACCTTGGGAGTCACTGACATCATTGGTGATTTCCCTCGCACTTGTTAACGGTTACATCAATGATCGGTAATCAAGTGGTATACCATGTTCAACTTTGACACATGTAATCACATGGTTAGATTTGTACTTTGGGTGATGAGATTGAAGACCCTGGATATTATCCTAGTAATCCAGGTTGCGATGGAGTATATGTATATTTTACGACACATAGATCCACTGTGTATGTTTCGTGGCTATGTCATATTGATTGAAAATTTGTCGCACAGATCCACAGTGTATTCAGGTGGCTGTGTTATATGGTGACGGCATGGATCAATGGTGTATGATTGGTGGCCATGACCTTTGTTTATGATGTCATCACTCTATGATCTAAGTATGGGAATGCCTACCTCAGGAATTGGTATACATGGTATTCTGTCGATTCTTGGATGTTTGCAGGTTTCTTGGTTCTCGACACACACATGCATCTTACAAAGTCTATCGATTGTCACTGGTTCCACTCTCAGACTTTGGGGGGCATTCTTTTATCCACAATTTTGGTCATCGTGATGATGTTATGATGATGGAAAATCAAGCTCTTCACTAAGAACACTTTCTTGAGAAAAGTTACACTTGTCTGCTTCCAGAAACCATGTTTTTAAAGAGGTTCGCAGACTACTTATATACTTGCCTCCGAGAATGCTTAATTCTCGCAGGCTGCATTAAGCTCGAGTGTGAGGGGTTTTCATTGTACCTAACTTCTAGGGTGAGAACATCTTATTAAAGAGGAAAAATATGAAGTTCTCGAGCCTTCTAGAAGGGAATCTTCTAGAAGAATGAGTTGGCTAGCGAATGGTTATCTAAGTACTGGTTTTCCTGATATCTTGGGATCATTTCCTATCCAAGTAACTAATATATATTCTCCTATATATTGAGGAGATTTCTCATGGAAAAGGTTAAGAAGAAAGAAGTAGACTAGCAAGAGATTGATTGGAGAATTAGTGCAAGACTGTATGGAGGACTGATGCTACAGCAGCTAGAGACAACAACAAGGTCATCAAAAGTGGTTGATTTTCTTCATGCATGAGAAAGTGTGTGTGTCAGAGCTAGGATCCATTGAAAGGAAACCTACGACATCAAGGCTCAGGTTGTAAATTTCACTTTCTATTAATTCAATACAGTAATATGTCCCTTTCCCATAAAGATGATGTCACTTTATTACATAACTCCTTGATCTCTTAGTTCATTCAATAGTCTAGATCTAGGGAAAGTGTATTATTTTGTCCTGTTTTGTTCTAGATCCAGGTGGAACTAGGGAGTTCGGTTTGTGTCCGCACTCATGGATTTATCCTGAAACAATAGGCAATTGGGAAAGAGTAACCACCACATCTTTCATAAGTCCAAGGAATTTGACTTTCTTGGAATCAAAAGAATATAGATCATGATATGGTCTGGTAATGTCCAAACCTAATTTTTCCATCACCACCTTAGGAATTACATTATGCGAGGCACCATAATACATTAAGAAGTTGTGTAATATATTGTCATGAATATTCAATGAAATTTAAAAAGGTGGAGAGGCATCAATTCTGTCTTGAGTGCGAGGTCCAATAGTTATAGCAGGGTTTTCATCTTCTAGATTGACTATATCTGAAAAGGTGACATGAGCTAGAGCCTGAAGATCCTTGAGGATGGTCTTTTTGAAAGGTTTTGTTTTCATGAGTTCTAATAATGGAACTGAAATCTTGATTTTGTTGATTTCATGTTCTAAATTCAAAACAAAGACATTTTTATCTGGTTCTTTTATGTCGGCAGTGTTATCCTTGGCAGGTTACTTCAATGGTTGATCAACTTGGATCTTAGGAACACCTTTGAGAACCCCTGTCTTAATTAGAGTACTGGACTTCTTTGTGGAAATAGGTGTATCTTCTTTAAATGCATTGGAACCAGATCTAAGATTGTATTTTTTCCTTTTAGGTTCCTGTTGGACAATCTCATCTCCATCCCCTTCTTCAAACTGATTTACAATCAAAGCATCTTCATAATATCGTTGTGTCACATGTAGAGGAGGTAATTATGAATAATTCAAATGAACTGTAGGGTCTTCTTCTATATCATCCTCATCCTCCTCCTCATCTACCGTATTATTCTGAAAAGGAGGTAAAACTTTTTGGTCATCCTGGTTTTTCCTTTCTCTTGGTAAAATCTGCGGAACATTGTTCGGTCTTCTGAACTGATTTGGATTTCTGTAACCACCCTTCGGTACAGGTCTATTGTGTTTTTTTTGTTCTATATTCAACCTTGCCATTTCATATGTCAGAGTTTTCAACATCTTATCCATTTCATCAATTTTAGAATGACATGCTGAATTAGAAGATGAAGGCAATTCTTCGTTTTTATTTTTCTTTTCTCTATCATTTCTAGACTTCAATTTGTCTGCTGCTAATATGTTAGATTCTAACTCAGTAGCAACATCCTGCATCAGGATGAGGGTAGTGGTTCTTGTTTCCCTAAGAAACAAGGAAAATTCTGCATCAAATGCATTGACAAAGGTGATTTTAGTTGATGTCTATGGAGGTTTTATCTCCTCTGGAATTTTACCATACATCTAGTTGAACCTTTTGGTAAAATCAGGTATTGATTCACCTTGTTTCCTCCTTAATGCACCAAATTTGGTGATGTAGTATAGAAATTCCTTTTTGTCTACCCAATGTTTGAGAAAGGCATCATCTAAGGCTATGCCATCAGCTATTGAATTGGGAGGTAAACTCCTGAACCACTTTCTTGCTTCCCCATTTAGACTTTGTACAAATAGTCTCATCCACACATCAGCATGCTCTACATTGAAGTTATCTGCAAAACTATAAAATGAACTCAAATTCTCTTTAGCAGTAACTGATCCATCTCCATTGAATCTAGGAAATTATCTCATATAATCATTTGGTGGAAAGGCATACATGACTTGTAGAAGAACCAAGGGAGCATACCTTGCAACAACTATTTCGTACATTCTATCTGCAGCCATATTGGCTATTTTTGGAGTTCTAGAAGTGAGTGAAATTAGTGATGCTAAAGGAAAAGGTCTCCCTTGTGTGTCACAACTTATATCTATTGACATTGAATCTTGATCTTTATCAGACAAGGATTTATCCTTTTGACTATGATCAGCTAATGGGGTGAGAAACAGAGGGTTCTCAAAACAAAAGTAGTGTGATCCGAAATCTTCGGATGAGACAGATCCAAGAGATCATGAAGATGTTTCTGGTTCACTCTTAATACCTATGTTGTGGCTTGTCGAAGTTTCAATGACAAGAAAGAGGCCTGGATACTCCTATTCAATGAGTTCAATGAGTAATTTCTTTTGTTTTGGATTTAATTATGAAATAGTTGAAGGGAATGAAACTATATCAGACTCAACAATAGGTTTAATTTCATTTTCAAGTTTCAAATCTTCATTTCTTTGGGTATTGATGATTTTAGAGGATTCTTCTTGAGAACTTTATGAAGATAATTTTCCCTTTGAGAGTGAAGACTGACCGGAAAGAACATTAGGTTTTCTTAGTAACTTTTCAGGATTTGTCATTGCTGCAATAGGCTCGGGATATGGATTCTTCCTTGTTATTGGTCTCTTATTAGATGATGAAGAATTTAGAGGATTTTTGGGTCCTTTACCCTCTCTTTTCCGAGCTAGAATTACCACAGAGGAGTCGAAAGGTGAATAATCATAGTCTTAAATAATGTCCAAAATCTTGTTCACCACCAAGATTTGAATGAAAACTTGTCATTTCCCCAGGGAAGATCTCTTCATTTCTTTGTTACCCAGTAGCGGTGCCAAAAAATGTTAGTCCCTAAAGTTGCACTTGACTGCTAAGGGAAAGATAGGGTATCATTGATTTATTGCAAAAGTGTTTTGAGGGTTTTATGATTTGGTTTTTTGAGTAAGGTGGTTTGAAACTGGTTTCAAGGCAACAACATAACATGAAAAACAAGATTAGAACAAAGTATATCCCAATGAATGAATAATAGGTGGACACAAAGATGGATTAAACCAATTAAGAAAAAGGAAGGTGAAGCCTTCAATTTGTCAACTTCACAAGAATTCTTGTCTCAAAATATCATAAAGAAACGAGATTATCAGCTTGATATCAAACTTGAAAAATTATCTTTACAATAAAGTTTCCACTGTATAAATTATCAGTCAAGAATAAATAACGCATTGCAGTCTGAATAATGAATTCAAGCATGAATAAATAAATAACAAAGTAGAAAAAGAGGGTCTAACCATCCATATGCCTTTGCTATTAAGTGTCAAATTGAACATAAATTCCTTTACAATGTGATTTACAAAAAGGTCCCTTGGATCTCCAATTTTTCGACATGAATATGGTCTTTCTTCTATCTATTTAAACTATCTATAAAACTTACAGATCCTATCAGCTAGTATAGCTTTAATGACTAGATTTCGAATAGTATATATCTACTAAGGTAGTTCACTCAAAAAGAGCTTCTACAATCCCAAAATAAATCACAGCTCAACAACTTGATATTGCAAATATTGTGAGCATTACATTTGACTCTACAAAATAGGAATTTAGTTTGATTTTGTAAAACAGATCAAGGTCTTAGAATTTCACTGACCAAAAATGAGTAGGCTTTGCCATATTTCCTGGAAAACATTTAAATCATGATTGTAGCAAATTTTCATGTTACCTTTAGGATATAATCATAGCAGTAGCTTTGGCATTTTTCTGTTTGAGCTTTGTGGTAAACACGACATTGTGCCAATAGAGTCTAGAATTAATCTCCATGAATTCTTTGAGCAATTCCCTTTGCTCTTTCTTCTTATTTTTAAATCCTTGAATTCTATTTTTTTGGCGAGCATTCCATTGTTCTATCTACACCTTCTCCTTCTTTAATTGTGTTATTGTTTTCTGAAACTCCTTGATCCTTTCTTTATCAGTTCTAATTTTAACTCTAAATCCTGAGCCTTCTTCAAAAGGTGCAGGTTCATTCAGGTTTAAAGCAACTCTGGGTTCCTTAGCTTTAACTTGGTACTTTGAGACTAATTCTGAGCTATGTTCTTCCTCAGAACTTGTTGAATCTATAGCTTCAAGCACATCTGGTATGCGATCTGGGTCTTTAAAGTAATCTTGTTTATCTTCAGGGGTTTCACTGATACCTTTAGCCATCTCTTTAGATTTTACTAATCTGGTTGAAGCTCTTGTTATAGGACCAGTAAATGGTGAAATTATTCTTTTTCCTTTGCTGATAGATTTATTCGGCAATGGATTTCTTTTTTCCCTTTTCCTGGTACTCGCTTCAACATTCTCATAGCCATCTTCTATGATTATGAAGTTTTCTTCTTTGATTGATAGATTGAACATTGCCTTTGATTTCAGTCTATACTTGTAGGTGACCTTGGTAGAATTATTTCTAGGTTTTTGTGATACAGACACTCCTTTAACCCTTTTCCCTTTGGTTGTAGCACCCCTTTTACTGCTTGATGGCATTTTGAGCTTGATTGTAGTTTGAGTATCAAGATCGTTATCTAAATCATTTTCCCCTTTAACATTTTCCTCAGAAAACATTTCAATTTCTGGCTCCCACCTAGGTCTTTTACTTTTTCTCCTCCTGGTCACCCTGATATCAGAAATTTCCTCTTTCACAGGGGTTTCATTGAAGATATCTCAGCTCTGTGTAACAATCTTTCTCCCTTTTCCTTTCTTCTGCTTATTGGACTGAGTGATAGGGTTTAAAGATCCTGTGAGCCAGCTCCAAGGATTCTGTAATTCATTCAAAGCAGACATGACTAAGGTTTTAATCAAGACTTGATGGAACATGCTACTTTTAGCATTGGTGGAGAGTGAATGCACTCTCTTTGACATATTTGTCAAGATTTTGAGGAGAAAATAAGGGATATTTAATGAGTAATCACCATTTAAATGCACTAGTATCCTAATGTGGTAGATATAGACCAGTGAGAATATACCTTCACAGGTGATATAGGTATGGATCACAATCATATCCATGTGCCATTCGGGTCGAATCCCAGTATGAGGTATTCCCCTTCTCCAATCCGGATTTTTCTTATCTGGAAGCAGGAATTGGTTTACAAATTCAGTAACCACATTCTCTTTCTTCCACCATTTTTCTCCTCCAACTACTAGCCTGCAGGCCTTTGCGATAGTCTGTTATGTTACTAGCATCAACACCTTACCGATTTCAACCTCGTGACCATCAGAATTCAGAGAGAATTCCATGGAGACCTTCTCATCATAACCTTGAAAAGTGGTGAGGAATTCAAACCACCGAGCATCTCTAAATCTTTGAGCCATCTGAGGATAGGCTTCAAGAAGTTCGGCACCCTCTGGTTCTATTCTAAAAACTTGTCCGCTCCTCTTTGGTGCCATCAAACACAATTCTGCAATTGCACCCTCGGGTTGCAAATTTTCCACCTGCAATTGTTAGTGTATACTGTTCCTTTGAGTGGATACCTGCATTCCTCACTGCAAGTTTGAATTCAGTGAAATCGAACAGGTATAATATAATGATCATCAAGAAAAAGTGTGATTTGAATTGAGTCTTGCTCGAGTACACAACAATTGGATTATGAAACGGTTGAATTTGCAAATGATTTCCAAGCTTTCATAGACGCATGCAAAATCTCAACCCATGATTCATGTCATCATAACAAAATCAGGATGGCAGGCGCGTATCAAGGCATGATTATTTGGTACTACGAGAACCGACTTATTCTCGTAGCGCTATTAACGACTTAGAAATATTTGAAAATTCGAAATTCAAACAGGCATACAAGGAGACAACTCATTTTTAAACCATGTCTTTCAAAATCAAACTTAAATAAACTATCCCAAAACTATAATGCAAACCATATAAAACAAAAATTGAAATCAACTAGAAACATAAAATGAAGTGTGGGTAAGGAAGACTTAGGATAAGAGTTTCTCACTAAACCAAGACAAAATTAGAGACTAACAGTAATAACGGAAGAGATCGAGTAGGGGGGAAACATAGTCGAGTAACATGATCCTAATAAGGATGCAACTCCTTCCCCTCTGTTCCCTGAAATATTGATGATAGAAAAACCTGTCGTCTATCCTAACTTTAACATTGTAGGGGAACTCAATAATTTATATGTCAAGATCCCACTCTTGTGGGCTCTGCAAGACATTCCAATATATGCAAAAATGATCAAGGAACTATGTGGAAGGAATCCTGAACTATGTGGAAGGAAGCCTATTAGGAAAATTAAAAATTCGTCATCAACAGTTCATGTAGTGGGAGCCTTGTTTGATCTACTTCTAGGTAGACAATAACTAGTGAAATATGCAGATCCAAGGAATTCCATAGTAACAGTTCAGATCCAGGGATGTTATTTTCCAAATTTACTAGTTGATTTGGGGGCAGCCATCAATATCATGACTATGGAAACCTACAACACCCTGGATTTTGACTCCTTCGAACCCACCCCCATCATGTTACAATTGGTTGATCGATCAGTGGTTAGATGAGTCGGAACACTACATGACATAGAAATCTCAGTCGACTCTTGGGAACATCCAACGGATTTTCTCATCATCAACCCAAGAAGTGGGCTCAAAGGGAATCCATTGATATGGGGTAGACCATGGCTCAGAACAACTGATGCGTACATAGGATTTCGAACGGGTAATATGAAAATTTCTAAAGGAGGTGTCACAAAAAATCTCATCTTATATCCTCCAGCCAGGCCAAGCCCGACTTTCATATATCCACAATTGCCACCACCACGGTATCTAGAAAAGGATTTACGAGCCCCTCTCATGCTAGAAGAAGCTCTTAGACTCAAGAAATAGCTAGAGGATGATTTAATCAGTGGGTTTATTAACATCCCAACCACCGTAGGTAATATAACATGCCAGATTCTCCAAGCTATTCTAGACTGTGAAGCACAGGGAGACTCTCTGGAAGATTTAATGGAACAACAAATCCTGACTACCACCGTTCATAACAGAAAATCCGTTGAGATCGCACCAGGGAAGTCTCTAAACATCAATGCTAATTTAGATGAGAAACAACAACAAAAGCCGATTCAAGTCTTTTCTAAATACCAACAAGCTTTTGCCTGGGAGTATTCTGACATGAAAGGTAATGATCTGCAACTCTGCACACACCACATTTACATTGAGAAATATTCCTGGCCTATATGAAATCCATAGATGCGATTGAATCCCCACCTCAGGGATATTGTTAAAGAAGAATTAAAAAAGATGTTGGACGTAGATTTTATATACCCTATCTAAGATAGTCGGTGGGTCTCCCCATTAGTCAATGTCCCCAAGAAAAATAGGAAATGGCGAATCTGTTTTGACTACAGGGAACTTAACAAAGCCACTCAAAAGGACCACTTCCCCTTATCTTTCATTGATCAAGTATTGGATACTTTGGCAGGGAAGAAATTATTTTCTTTCCTAGGTGGCTTTAGTGGCTACAATCAGATCCAGATTGCCCTAGAAGACCAAGATAAAACTACATTCACCTACCCCTGGGGTACCTTTGCATACAGAGTATTTCCCTTTGGACTATGTAACACTCCAACCACATTCCAAAGGGCCATCCCGAGCATATTCAATGATCTAATCCATGAAGGGATTGAAGTTTACATGGATGACTTTACTCCTTATGGCGACGACTTCGAGCAAGCACTGAACAATCTGGAGAAGTTACCAGAATGGTGCATTGCTACCAGGTTATGTTTAAGCCATGAAAAATGTCACATGATGATGATGAAAGGTGTGGTATTATGGCATTATATTTCTGTAGATGGAATTAGAGTAGATCCAACAAAACTAGAGGTAATCCTTAATCTACCTACACCACAAACACAAACTGAGGTACGTAGTTTCCTTGGCACTTCTGGATACTATTGCAGATTTATGGAAAATTTTGCAAGAACCGTTGCACCTTTACATTCTTTGATTGGTAATGTGGAGTTTCAGTGTTCTGACAAGTGTGATGTGGAATTTGTAGGACTCAAGAAGCTGATATTGACAACACCGATGTTGAGGGGACCAAGTTGGAAAATACCATTTCACATCTCCACCGATGCATCAAATATTTCCATAGGCACTGTCCTTGGACAAGAAGAAGATAAGAAACCCTATGCTATTTATTTCATTAGCAAGAATCTTACTCCAACTGAACTTAAATATACAGTAACAGAAAAAGAGTTTTTATTTGTTATACACACCATCAATAAATTTCATCATTATATAATAGGTTATCCAATTATTATGTATATTGATCATTCTGCTATTAGATATCTATCCAATAAACTGATTACTAATAGACAGGTCACTCGGTGGTTATTATTATTGCATGAATTTGACATCACCATCAAAGATCAACCTAGGAGAGAAAATCTTGTCGCAGACTTCCTCTCCCCCATACCCAAAATAGATGACTCCTTAATAGTCGAAGACCAATTTCTAGATGAGCATCTGTTTGTCATCACCACAAAGCCACCTTGGTACGATGATGTGGAAAATTATCTGGCAATGAGAAAATTACCGGCACATCTATCATCAAGGGAAAGAAAACTCATCATCCAATGTAGCGCATGATCCACTTGGATCGGTGGATATCTCTTCCACACAGGAGCTGATCTCTAGATTTTTAGATGCGTACGAGAGGACGAAATCTATGACATACTAAAATTAGGACATGATGAGCCCTATGGTGGGAATTTTGTAGACCACAAGAGTGGACACAAAATTTTACAGATGGGCTACTACTGGCCCTCAATATTCAAAGATGCAAAGAAATACGTCCAGACTTGTGATAGTTGTCAACGGATGGTAAAACTAGGTCAGGCTGATGAAATTCCCTTGAAAGCACAAGTAGTCACAAAACCATTTGAGAGATGGGCACTAGACTTCGTTGGCCCCTTCAACCGAAAGTCGAATTAGAAGGCCTGTATTCTAGTTGCAACATACTACATGACCAAATGGGTAGAGGCAGAAGCCTTACCAAATGCAATAGAGGAAGTAGTCATCAAATTTATTTTCAAATTATTTGTACGCTATGGACTAACCAGAGAGGTAATTACTGATGGGGGGTCACAATTTACAGTTCATAGAATTACCACCACCCTAGAAAATTACCATATTAAGCACATGGTTACCTCTCCATACCACCCACGAGAAAATGGGCAAGTAGAAAGCACAAATAAGGTCCTACAGGAAATCCTGACAAAGAATCTCTCAACAAACCAATAGAATTGGGTTATTCAGTTCTCGAATGCCTTATGGGATTATCGCACAACATGGTGTAACACCATTGTTTACTCTTCTTATCACCTAGTATATGGTAAAGAACCCATCTTCCCAATCGAGTTTGAGATCGAGACCCTAAGGATGGCCCAAGAAATTGGACTGGATCTAACAAAAGCACATAAACAGTGCCTTCAGTGACTCAATGAGTTGTATGAATCACACTTGACTATCGTTGAGCACACAACCATTATTCAAAAATAGAGAGTGACCTGGCACGACAAACATATCAAGAAGAAATCATTCAAGAAATGTGATTGGGCGCTTCTCTATGATTCTAGATTTTAGGATTTTCCGGGAAAATTACAGACACGGTGGCTAGCACCATATGAAATTAATGAAGTCCATGATAATGGCATAGTCACTTTAAGTACCATCGACGAGCCTGGATCTCCATTTCTATTCAATGGACACCGGCTACGAATTTACCATCAACCACCTTCAAAAGAATCTTTCTATCAAGAAGTAAGTAAGGACCCTAACGTTCAAAGTTTGGCTAGATGGTAAGGTAACCCAATCACTCCAACTCCATAAATGATGAATTTTGTTACATTCTACATACTATATATAGTTTTTTTATAGATCTAATTGAGTTATTATTTTTTCTTTCTTTTTCATTTTATGAAAGTCACTTGAGAAAATAAGAACTAGGGAGGATAACACAATTAGAACTCTTTTTTGCTCCGCACTCTTGCTTTATATTATCATGCAAACCCTTTCTTTCACAAGAAAATGAATATCTCATGCTCCGTAACAATAATCGAGAAACTATAATGAACTCATGACATCAAAAAACCTTTTGAAATAAACTGACCCATAATAATTGAATGAATTTAGTTGATGAATAATCAACCTTAGATTCAACAAAAATATATTTCCATGGGAAGTTTCCAAAATTACCTATTCAGATGGTTAAAAATTAACAATTTTCGTTCCTTTCACGCTTTTTTTGTTCCCTTGAGTGTCGTTGTTGTTCATTCGAAAGGAAAAACTGTCGTTCCCTTCGCACGATTGTTGTTCCTTTGAGTATCATTGTTGTTCATTTGAACAGAACAACTGTCGTTTCCTTTGTGTGATTTTTGTTCCTTTGAGTATTGTTGTTGTTCATTTGAAAGGAACAACTATTGTTCCTTCTGTGTTCTTCCTTATTGTAGTTCCTTTCCTTCATTGCTATTAAAATGCTAGCCATTCCTTTAGGGTATGACTTTCACTAAATAATTTTCACTAGCATTATTTCTAATTATCATTCCAATGATCTGTCATTATTTTCTGGACTCTCTCTCATACCTTATCAAATTGTTTTTGGATTAATTTCTTTGAAATATCTTAAAACTTGTTCATAACCAGTAACCACCATAATTCATTTCCTTTCCCTATATATTGTTAAGGTCCTAATCCGCACATAGGTAGATCAATGTATTCGGATGTAATAAAGGTCAATATTAATAAAACCTTTCAATAAAATAGAATAAGGCAGATGTAAGAAGACCTAATAGAAGCTTCCGCTTCTAGAAGGATATTCCTCTAGATTCTTCTCTTAATAGACATATTTAGTATAAATAAGAGTCGAGGGTATGAAAACCCTATCTTGGAGATTATTGTAAAAGAGATCTGCTTGACTGGAGGTTTCCCCCTTGAAGAGGCCTATGAACATTGCTTTCTGAATCAAAGTGCTTTTCTATTGCTATTTCGCAACTTATCTCTGTGTATTGTGAAGATTATGCTGGATATTTTACTGTTATTCTGCCATTTCTAGCATTTTATTTCTGTTCTACATATTTTATATATCTGGTATCTTGCAAGTGGTATTAGAGCACTTTCCTTGGCAGAAATTGTGGGTATTTTTTTTTCAGGGTAGAGACGTATTCCGACGTATTTAATCCACAAAGATCTGTCGTTATGTGCATAAACCCGCGGTTGTGGGATTCATACACGTAGGAAATACAAGTGGTTCTTAAGCTCACGTCTGTTTTCCACCCTTGTAACCCCTGTTGGTACCCCTTCGATTGGTAGCGCATCAGAAAAAACCTGTGTACGGATTGGCCTAGATTTCTTGAATCCCTCTTTAGATAAACCTATCGGCTGCCGGACTGCTATAGTGTCACCGAGAACAACACTCAGAAAGATACTCTCTAGTACCTGTGTAGTCGGGTAGTACGGCTAAGGGTACGATCTATCCTCCTTAGTTGGTGCCCTGAGATATTGGGCCGAGTACTACTGTTGGACCCCGCACGTATATCAGAGAGCTATAGCACATGGCAAACCCCTGTCTGTAGAACCCTTGAATACCTAACCCTTGGGGAACATAAACAACAACACAAACAAATTAAACCGGCAAGATCTATTGACTCGCATCTGTGTTCGAGTTTCTAAGTAAATACTCTCTGGTTCAGAATTTGGAGATTTCAACACTACAACATTCTTCAGACCAAAGCATAACCCCGCAGCTGTTATTTGAGACCTATTCCATTAGATTCATCTCATCTCCCTTATCATTTTCATCCATATCATTTTTTTGCAAAAATTTCTGACCCCGCCCACTCCCTTTTCAGTTCACCCATTTTTTCACCATTATTTGAGACCTATTCCATTAGATTCATCTCTTCTCCATTATCACTTTCATCCATATCATTTTTCTGCAAAAATTTCTGACCCCACCCGCTCCCTTCCCAGTTCACCCATCCTCATGGCCCATACCCGTAGCCAAGAACATGAGTCTCACCTCAACACCTTAGAAGTTGATTTTCTTAAGACCCAACAAGAACTGTAACAACTCAGTGCTACTATTGCCTCCCGTGATGCCTCCATAAATGCCTCCATAAATGCATCTGTCAATGTAGCCATGCAGTCCGCCATGGAAGAAGTCAAACAAGAACTTGAAACTTTCGTTGTATCAATCTGCACCAAACTCAAAATCCCTCTCGATGACTCTTTTCCTGATGCCCATAAAAAGACTGAAGGTGAAACTTCTTCCCATTCCTTTCAACCCCATCACTTTCAAAGGGACATACGCCTTCCGCGGGTGGATGTAACCAAATTTGATGGCTCAGACCCCATTGGTTGGGTCACACAAATGGAAAATTATTTCTCTATCTACAACATTACAAATGACTTGGACAAACTTCGATATGGTGTTCTCCATCTAGATCAAGAACGATGGCAATAATGGCAATGGAGAAAAACTTCCCGTCAAGGGTATATTGGTTGGACCCAATTTGTTGCTGAGCTTTATGAACGCTTTGACACTGACACCAATCATTTGGGCCATTTGACAAAATTGAAGCAATCAGGCACAACCGAAGACTTCATAGCTGCATTTGAGCATCTTGCCTTTCGAACAGAGGGCATGACTGATGCTTTCTTTTGAGAGTGTTTTATCAGTGGCCTCAAGGAGGAGATTCGGGCACATGTTCTCATGGCTCGACCTACGAATTGGGTGGAGGCTACCAAAAAATCTAAAGAAGCACAACAAATTGTTTCCTCTCAAAACCGTAAGCCTTCCTTTATCCCACACCCTAAACCAGTAAACCCCACTACTCCCTCAGCTCCATTAAAAATCCAAAAATTGACCAGGGCTGAAATGGCTGAACGCCAACTCAAAGGCCTCTATTATAATTGTGATGACAAATATTTCCCAAGCCACAAATGTAAGGAACAAAATCTCTTTATGGCCATCTCTGAAGATATTCAGGAATAAGATGTTGACAACCCCCCTCTGCCCGAGTCACCAGAAATTTATGACATCAACCCTCCCGAAGAGGAACCCATCATTTCCCTCAATTCCCTCACTGGCTTCACTACCCCCCAAACTCTCAAGCTAATCGGTTACATCAAGCACCAAAAAGTCATCATCTTGGTTGATAGTGGCAGCACCCACAATTTTATTCATCGCCGCATCGCCCAAGAAACCCATTTTTATATCCATGCTGTCAATAATTTCCAAATCATGATTTTCAATGGTGGCTCTATGAAATGTGGCGAGCGCTGTGAAAATGTGCGTCTCCAAATAGGTGACTACCATCTCAAATCCCATATGTTTGCTATTGACATGGGAGGTTGCGACATTGTG
>JZKD02S1986963.1:346795-404758 GCA_000966675.3 Picea glauca
AAAGAGGTTATAGAAAGAATGGTAGACTTTATTCAATTCTGGTCTGTTCAGAAGACCCAACTTGTACAGCATGCCCCGCGCTCAATATTTAACATATGATTCTGAAACTCACATAAAAGAAAATAAAGTCCGTACTCTTTCCAATGGAAGTGGTCCCAGTACATTTGGAGTCTGTATGAAAAAGTTATGACTGTGTTACCCAGAACACCTGTTTATTGACTAGTTTCAGGACTGGTCACAAACCCTATATTCCACATAGTGTATCTCCATAATTATAGCGAATCAAGAGATAAAATTCTTACCAGAGGTACCTTGATATGTATTCTCAATTCCATAGATATTTCACCATCTTAATCGTTCTAGAAAATAAGTTATAGCAAAAATGGCAAGATGACCTGAAAATAACATACCTTAGAACACATCACCAAAAGACTTCATCCTCCCTTGAAATCCGACCTTCTTTTACTTCTTCTTCCCTCTGAAATTCGACTTGTATTAAATGAATGTATAATGATATTTATTTATACCATTTATGTCACTTCCTTTTAACATTAGGGACGACCTGACACTTTCTTATTTTGTAATTATTTTCTTTAATTATTTTCAGGGCCTACATGTACTTCCTTTTTCAATTCACTTTGTCATCTTCAAAAATTCATTTCTACCCAACAATGAGGATCCATGTGACATTCCACATACCACCGGAAACAACATGATGTATATTATCCATTCATATGTGTTGTATATGCATGTGCATTTTCCTTCATGTCCAAAGACCTTTATCAATCTTGTGGTCCAAAACCCATGACTAGGGTTGACATCAATGACAACAATCAATCTTACAACACAGAGTGTTATCATTGATAGAATGAAACCAGAGCTTATACAAGCCCAAAAAGAATTAACTCAATCTAGAGATGAGATGGGCACTATGGAAGAATATCAAGCATCTCAGTCTAGGGAACATGATGTTATTATTGGTAGGCTAAAGACAAAACGGGTACAAGCACAACAAGCATTGACTCAATCCAGATATGAGATGATCACTATGGTTGAACATGAAAAGGTTGTTAAACAATTGAAGTTTATGTCAGCAATAGAAAGTGAAACATATGTTGAGCTCACTAGAGCCCAAGGGAAGGTGAAAAAAATACAAAGCCTATTTGAAAAAGCTTTGGGGAAAATCACGGATATTTTTGATGTTTACTCTGATGCAATCAACTACAGAGCCCCTACCACCAATTATACCCTATTATTGTTGGAACGTTACCTAATATTAAGGGTAAAATCCATCAGAGCAGGTAAGCCAATTACATTTCCCACTATCCTTGATTTCATTTCATGTTTTAGAGAGCCCGAAGAGAAGGTACAATACTTTCTATGTGAATTATACTTCCATAATGTCATTTTGGAAGATGAAAGGAAAAATAACCATGGTACCTTTATTGGAGACATTTAGTTCCATGCATTCATGTCCTTCACTAAGAACCAAGTCAGATGGGGCAAAGCCCACATAATTTTATAAAGAGGGAAACTGGGTTAGCTATTTGGATTAGAGGAGAGCCCCTAAAGTCCTTTCAAGCCATTATGCGACATAGAAAATTTATGAAAAGTGGGGGGATCATAGACTCTCTAGCTCCCATCCATCGACATGTTATCTGTTGATGTATCATATATTTTATATAACTCAAAGAATAATCTCTTGCTACTTCTAAGGTGAGATGGGATGCATCCTCCAATGAAGTCAAAAGTAGGGAACCCTTTGGGTACAGGAATTTCTTTGCAGCTACCTTAAGAATGGAAAGGTATTCTAGAATTCTCCAGGAGGAAGGACCTGCCTGGATTGGATCAGTTATAATCCCCCTATCATCTGGTTTCCTCTAGAAAGTTACTAGAAGGATTATCAAATTAATAAGAAGAAGGAGGATGTTGCTTTTGTAGAGATCAAAATAAGTAATGGGTTCAGGAGACCTGGTGAACCAAATTTCCCACCTTAAAGCATCATTTATTTACATGTAAGATCTCACCTTGCATGAGGACATGAAAGAAGGTAAGTTGGGGGGTACGTTGGGTTATGAAAAAGGTACAAATATCCTCCTTATTCCCACAGTTCATGATATAATCTTGATTGACTTTTCTGTTAATTAGGGATAAATAGGATAGAAAATGATTAATATGTCTTCTCGTGATATTATTGAAGTTATATTGAATAGATTCTAAAACAAAATTGGAATTTTTTGATTTTGTTACAGGATTGGATAAAAATCAAAAGAGATATTGAAATATGCGTGAGCTACTTGAGGTTGAGGACTTTTGACACAAAGCAGTTTTAAAGATGATTGATTTTCTATATTGTAATTTTATAATAGTAAAGCAATCCTCAGGATATCTCTATCCTCAGGATGGCTTGATTTACTCACATTATTGTATATATAGAGGATAATAGATCCCGAAAAGACAATCTAAGAATTGCATTCAAATATTCGGAACTCATAATTACTCTGTGCAAGAAGTTTTTGTGAATGTTGTACCAGCTATGAAATCAATAAAATCTTTGATCATTTTCACCATTTCTACATACTGAGTTTCTAGTAGCAGTGCTTCTGAGGACCAAGGTCCCAGTCTAAAAGAGATACTGTCTCAAGCTGTAATTGTATCAGTTTACTTTCTATTTTATGATTCAATTCTCTTTTGCAATAGTTAAGACGAATGCATAAGTGTGTTAATGATTTTATGTTGTTTGTGTACAGAAGATAGACATTTCTCTTGATTGTTAATGATTGTTGTTCCAACTTCCATTACTATAGTTTGCTTCTTGACAGTTCCTCAAATTTTCATACATGTTGTTCCTTTTACTTAGATTCGCATTTGTTGTTCCTTTCAATTAAGTTACAATTGTCATTCCTTTTAGTTAAAGTCGCATTTGTTGTTCCTTTCCGTTAAGTCATATTTGTTGTCTCATTTGATTAGATGACAATTTTTGTTTCTTTCCATCGGATAGACTAATTCACTATTTCCTTTCTAGAAATTCGATTCATAGTTAATATTTAATTCTGCAAGTCTTTACTTAGATTCAATCATTGTTCCTTAGTTAAATGCATTCAACAGATTAGTTGGTTCCATTTCATTCACAACATTTTAGTAATTAGATTTCAATTCTTTTAATTAAGATCTTAGTCTTACAATATTTCATGAACATTTGAGGAACTTGATTGTGGATAAACTCAGTTTTGTTTTAACTACGCGATTTTATCCTCTACAAGCTATCTGCATAGATTTTGTTGATATTCTTGAGATAAAAGACGAATCCTCGGGTTGATAAATTAATGTTAAACTAAGGTTTTTTTTAGACATATTTAGAGCCAAAAAGAACCCTACTGCACCACTTATCCATGGTTTCCCCCTCCCCTGGGGGAAAATCCCAGTTTGGGAGAAAATTCCCCAAGCCATTACTCAAATCCCCTTCTTCTACCCCCCACTGGGAGTACAAGAATTTGAGGTATCCGCGATGTTTACCCTTCCCAACATGGTGCTCACCATCCTTGTATGGTATCTACACCCACTCACAAAGGTTCCTCAACCATCTCACCCCCCTCAATCAAAGGGAATCCCAACGCAAATTCCAATACTAGCTCTGGCCATGCCACCCTCAACCCCAATTTCCAGCACCACTGTCAGAACTAGGGGAAGATGGAAGAATAAATATCCCACTGCTCCACTTCCTCCTCGAGTTCAACATCCTTGCACACTCTGTGAAAGAGAGGGACACCCCACTAATAGATGTCCTTCTCTTATTGATTTATGCAATCTGATCCAACTCCCTTGAGAAACCACATCATTCACCACTTCTTCGATCATGTCTAGTACTATGAAAACATCCTCCCCTATGAGAACCAAATTAGCTTGTTCCATCTGTTCAGAATATGGCCACTACACTCATCATTGCCCATATCTACCTCAGTTTCGCCAGACGCTAACAAGAATATGCCAAACATTTCAGCAAGAGACCTCTCCTCCACCACTTGTTGGTACTCAAGTCATCGACATTCGTTATGTCTCTACCTCAGTCCCCAAATGGATAAGATTCCCTTACACTTTTTTTGACTCACTTGCTCACTTCACATACCAGTGTCCTTTGATTGTGACATACTGAGGTCATCATTTAAACCATATTCAACCACATCCAACTACCTCACTAGTGGTCCTACCATCTACATAGTGACATTCCCTAGGTCACCATATGTACCTGAGGGAGCATTTTTCTCACGTCATGTCCAGGTATGCATGATCATTTTAAAAATTATCAAATAGTTGTTATATGTTCGTTATCATTTGATATTGTTCATGTCGGGTATTCATTTTTAATGTGTGTAGGTACTTGGCCATCACAAACAGTGCAACCCCTTCAGGTATATGTTCAAAACTGTCATGTAATCATTCCCTATGAATATCAATTGCATCTCCCAGTCACACCCTCTGACGTTCACCTTTAAGGTCCCTACATCCAGCTCTATAGTACCGTCATCTCTATTGCATTTTGGTACTATCAATCGGTAGCCCTCTCCCCCACATGAGTAGTCACATTCATAGTTCCCCTTGGTACTTTGACACTCATGTCATTGTCACCCCCTAGGGATGGGATTCTCGATAGTATTATCACTCCTGAGAATAAGCCACATAATTATTCTCATAATGTTGCTAGATTTATCAATGGACTCTCAGGTTATCTCCTCTCGGTTCTATTTAACTGCACCTTTGCAATATCATTAACCCTCCATTTCATCCACAATCAGTTTTCCCATCTGCATATTTCCCTCCATTCACTAACCTCATAAAGAAACCCACCCATGGGGCCCCCACCCTCCACCAGTTCTTTTTGCAACTTTATCCCTCACAGGCCAATCCATCTTGTGCTGGGGCATCCATTTCTGTATCTGTACACTCATCCCAAATTATTCTTTATTTATTTGGTAATTGTAAAAAGCCTTTGTTTCCATCATTTACTTAGCTTTTTTTCATCACCCTTGATGACCTTATTTTCCCAGCAACATAAACCATTTGGCCCTTGGTTGGGTCATCCACTCTCCTTTTCTCAATCTTACATCATTCATAAACTCCGAGAATCCCAAATTCCATGTACCCCTGATCTTTGAGTTTGTCCACTTTGTAATTCCTCTGGCACAATTTAACCCCATATCTAGTCATCCCCTTGACACTATATACATTTTTATGGTTACTTCCAATCATCCTTCAAAAATACCCCCAATCAAGGGAAATCTTGAGTCTCATGGCATATTGACTTCGTTCATGTTCCCTAACAATTCATGATATTATATTTGTGGATTTCATAAATTCATTTACTTTTTGGAGTCATGTCTCCCTTTCTGTCGACATCAGAATAGTTTCCAGAAGGGTGAAAATATCTTGTCTTTCATTAAATTTACAATGAGGAGTCTCGAATGGCATAGAGAGAACCATCATTTCTCTCTGATTCCTTTGACCCCCATAACATTCGACTTCAAAAAAATATCATGTTACAGGGGGTCTTACTATGTGACTATTGAAGTTGTTTTATACTAGCCGAAGACCTCTTAATTTATTAGGCCATAAATGCCTACGAGTCATCAACACTTTTTATATATGTACTTTCCTCTTTTCAGAGTATTTTCACCATTCAGAATTGTCATCTGTCATTATCAAACTGCCCTGTAGGGCACTGTAGTTATCTACATCAACATACAACTTCAATTATTGTCTTACATTTTGAGTTATGTGACACGAGCATGGGGCATGTCCGCCTCATTTGTATACATATTTCCTTTTTTCTCCCTAGAGAAAGATTTGGGTCCCATAGTTTCCCCTCTCCCTCCAAAGGATAGCTTTTTCAGTTCCTCTCAGCACTCTTTGTTGTGTCCATTTCGCCAGTTGAATGAGAAAAATAAAGGCACTTTCAAGTCTAGTTGGGCCTTCTAGACACGACAAAGGTTAGTGTATGAATCAAACAATTCAATCACATGAAATAAACAAAACAACTAAGATAGAAAAAACTAAAGAAATGACTAAAGAAATAAAACTAAAATGCATGAGGAAATTAGAACCAAAATCAATCAAACAAATGGCCAATAATCATGCCACCAATGGATAACTATATTAGTGGGAAAACACCGTAGAGAAAGGAGTACTTATGGATCCCCTCTTCCTCCTTTGGAGGGATATTGAGTCCCCTATTTGAGAGATCTTATTACAATGATTAAATAGAAAGAAAATGGTGAAGAAATCCAAGCCTATTCCCTCAAGAGGTGAGGTGAATAGATTATTGAGATGATGTTAGTATGCTCCAAGAAAAAAAAAGTTTTTTGAAGGAGAATAGAGGAAACATAAAAATACAATGAGATTCTTGAATTCTTAGTGCACCCATGGCCTCCTTTTATAACATGTCTTTGAGGCAATATCAAACTGGTCTTTACTGTGAATAAGGGGCCCTTTAGGGCACCCTTAGGTATTTGACCAGCCCCCCATTCGGATTCAGCTTGGATTTGAGGGTCAAATCAAGTTGGGAGTTGGTCCAGAAGTGGGTGAGGATCCAACGAGAACCATAAATGCATCGTTCACAGGAATGCACATATTTTCTCGTACACAGTCGTGCATATGGCGCATGTGTGGTCTACAATATTTTTTGGCCTACGCACGTGCGCATGCTTCCTTTAGTGTTTCAGTGCATGTCAATTTTTTGACCAATTGTATAGTTTGTGCCTTTTGAAAATGTATTTTTTGAGGTTGCATGTGAACTAATAGGTGTTGATAGATGTTGTATTCATGTAACCATTTGCTTGCGATACTGTAGACGAAATTTAAGTGATAATATATGCCCGCTGATGTGTGAGGTTAGGATCATACATATAGCCGAAATACATCAATGTTTCTTCTACTGAGAGTACCATTGTAATGAAGAGTTTTGATAGGAAATGTAAGAGCGATCTGTCGGAGGGAGAGGGGAAACTGTGGGACCCAAACCTTTCTCTAGGTAAGGGAAAATTAAAATATCTATAAAAATGAGATGGGCATGCCCCATGCTCATGTCATGTAACTGAAAAAATGTGTGACAGTAACTGAAGTTGTATGCTGATGTAGATAACTGCAGCGCCCTCTGGGGTGGTTTGATAATGAAGAATGACAATTTTGATGGTGAACATACTCTGATAAAAGGCAAGGATGCCTGTAAGAAGTGTCGATGACTCGTAGGCATTGATGGCCTAACAAATTGAGAAGTCTTCGACTAGTATAAAACAATTGCAATAGTCACATAGTAAGACCCACCGTAACATGAGTTTGTGTTGAAGTCGAATGTTATGGGGGTCAACGACAATAGAGAGAAATGATGGTTCTCTCTGTGTTGTCCAAAATTCCTCAATGGAAAGGTAATGAGAGTCAAGATATTGTATCCCTTCTAGAAACTATGTTGATGTCGACAGAAAGGGAGACGTGACTCCAAGAAGCAAAAGGGCTTCATGAAATCCACTAGATAAGATCAAGAACTGATAAGGAACATGGACAGAGTCAAGATGCAGTGAAACTCAATATTGTCCTTGGTTGGGGATGTATGTGAAGGATGATTGGTAGCAACTGTAAAAATGGATCTAGTGTCAGTGGGATGACTAGATGTGGGTTAGATTGTGCCTGAGGTGTGACAAAGTGGAAAAACTCAGAGATCAGGGGTATATGGACTGTGGGATACTCGGGGTATATAGAAAATGTCAATAGGAGTATAAAGATGATGAATTCCCTAAACAAGGGTGACATGAGTTGCTTTGCCAAGAAAATAAGGTTGCCAAGGGTGACAACAAAAAGATATGTAAATGCTAGAAACAAAGGATTTTCACAATTACCAAATGAATAAAGAATAATTTGGGATGTGTGTACAGATACAGAAACGGGTGCCCCAGTGCAGGATGGCTTGTCCTGTGAGGGTGCAAGTTGTGTAGATAACTAGTGGAGGGTGGGGTCTCAATGGGTGGGTTTCTATATGAGGTAAATGAACGAAGGACAATTTGAAAATGGGAAAATTGATTGTGGATGAAATGGAGGGTTAATGATACTACGGAGGCACAATCAAAATAGAACCATGATGAGATAACCTGGGAGTCCATTGGGAAATCTATCAAAATGAGGAGAAGGAGTATGTGGCTGATTCTCTTAAATACATAAGACTATCAGGAATACCATCCCTAGGGGGTGAATGAAGCATGATTTTCAAAGTGCCAAGGGGGACTATGAATGGGACAACTCATGTGGGGAAGAGTGCTACTGGGTAACAATACTGAAAGGCAACGGAGGTGATAGTATTGCAGAGCCGGATGTGAGGATCCTATAGGAAAATGTCAGAGTGTGTGACTAGGATATGAAGTTGATATTCATATGGAATGATTACATGTGAGTGTCAATCATATACCTGAAGGGGTTGTGTTGGTTTTTGGTGACCAAGTACCTGCAAACATTAAAACTGAATACCCGACGTGAAAAATATCTGAAGATAAAGAACATATAACAGTTATTTTAGAATTTTGAACATGATCATGCATACCTGGACATGATGTGAGAAAACATATCCCCCGGGGCCGAGTGAAGATGGTGACTCGAGGAATGTGACTATGTAGGTGGTGGGATATTGATCCCAGGGTTGAAGACGGATTGGAAAACCGAGACTCTGAGCTCCTGATCACGTCGATACAAGACGTCACCGATAAAGAGGTATCGAGGGGCCTGATGGTGAATGCGTCGACGATCGTCTTGAGAGAGATGAGACCCAAAATTCTATGTCTAAAGGTAGATGAGGAGGTCTTCATACCAGGGGTCATTTGAGGGGATGTATAAAAGGTGTTCACTGGGAAAATATGTATTGACAGGTGAACTTGTAGTGTCTGAGGGAAACATCATGATGAGCTCGGTGAGAACAAGTTCTTTCTTGCTTTTGGGAGTTGAAAAATCTAAGTCGTATTCCTGAAGAATGACGATCCATTGGGAAAGTTTACCATTAATTTATCATCAACTAAGAAGGTACTCCATTAGGGTTGGAATCTGCCAGGACTTTGGTAGTGCAAAGCAAGATATAATGATGCAGTTTCTGGACTGCGAGGACAACTGTGAGGACAAGTTTCTCTTCATGATTATACTTCAGGGGTGGTCCTGAAATATTTTTACTGATGTAGTAAATAACATGCTCACAACCATCATCCCCTAGTTGAACGATAACTCCTACTACTGAGACAAGTGAGGCCGACAAGTAGAGGATGTAATAGTGATTATAGTTGGGAGGAATAATCAAAGGGGAATTACATAAAACTGATTTTAAATCATCAAATGTGGTTTGTTCATGTTCATCCCATCGGAATGGAATATCATGATGCATTAAGAGAAGGAAACCATGTGCGCGAGTGGTGTAATATGGGATAAAGCATCGTAAAAATTTGGCTTTGCCTTGTAGGCTCTGCAGTTGCTGCAAATTCCTAGGTGGTGGAATTTTTGTGATAGCTTGGACCTTGAGGGGGTCTACGATGATGTCGTGTTGGGAAACAATGAACCCAAGGTGGAATCTGATGGTGATGAAAAATACACGCTTGAGGGGGTTTAAGCAGATATTGTATTGGCGACATCATTGAAAGACAACTCATAAGTCATCTATATGTTGAGTTTGTTTCTTGGCTCGAGCAGTGAGGTCATCTAAGTAAGAGAGGATGATGCGAGTGAGACCATGGAAAACAAAAGTCATGGCCCATTGGAACGTCACACCTACATTTTTTAGTCCAAAAGGCATGACACGATATATGAAAGTACCCCATGGGGTGGTAAATGCAATTTTATACTGATTTGTTGGGTGGATTTGGATTTGATTGTAGCCAGAGAAACCATCCATGAAGGACAGGGCCTTGTGGCCTGCATAATCATCGATCATTTGGTCGATGAAAGGTGTGGGGAAGTTGTCTTTGGGACAAGCATGGTTGATATTGCGAAAGTTATTGCAGACACGAATAGTGCCCTATTTTTTGTTAACTGGGATAGGGTTAGAGACCCATGACATGTAAGCGATGGGGTATATGAACCCTGAAGCATGTAGTTTATCGATTTCAATTTTAATAGCCGCAACTTTGGATGGGTGAAGTGGTATTTTCTTTTGACATACTGGGGTGACATCAGGCCATGTGTCGATGTGATGTTCGATGATAGAAGGATCGAGGTTGGGCATCTCCATGTATGTCTAGGAAAAAATATCCCAGTATTCCTGAAAGAGAGCTCTGTAAGCTGTGAGTTCTTCAGGGGATCATGTGGTGCCAATGGTTATTTACTCGATGATTCCAAGTTTGATGGAAATGTCGATTTTGATAGTGGGAGGAATATTGGCCATGTTTCCTTCTTCAAAAGCATCGCAGGCAGGGATAGGGTTGTTGCACCAATCTATATGTCCAGATGGAATAAAATCCTTGGTTTCGATTGCACATATGGAGGCTTGGATAGGATGGTAAAAGGAATCCTGTGAGAGAAAAAGTGCTCTATGATGGAGCACATTCCATGGGAAATTGGGGGTAGTTAGTTCCTCTAGGATATCTTCGTCGCAGTGGAAAGTGCAAGAATATAGGGGATCCGGGGAGGTAACATTAGTGACTGTCACCATGTGATATTCTTCAGGTAGGAAGACGTAGAGGGGGTATCTCAACTATGGTGCGATGGAATGCTTGACATAAACCAAATGTTCAGATACGGTGGGTTGTAAACTGTAGACGGGGGTAATATTTCCTGAGGGAAATAGACTGGAGAATTGGGAGGAGTTGGGGGGAAATCCTCAGACAATCTATCCATGAACCATGGGGGGTTGGGAAGTGACTCAGGTTCAGGGGAGGTGATGTCCTTAGTATTTAGAGAAGGAATAGGGGGAATCACTTCCATCACAGGAAGTGAGGTGGTTGGCGGATTTTGAATAAGGGTCATTTGATGACCCCTGTATTCAATGATCGAAGGGCACTCATATGTGAATTGACAAAATGAGTCACAAAGAGAGCAAGGGAACCCCATCCGTTTGTTGACTAATTTCATGACATAGTGGATGTCAGTGACATGGGTAATTGATGATGTGGGTGGAGAGGGGTCTTGCTGAAAGCTTTGGCATATTGTTGTTAGTGTCTGTTGAAACTGAGGTAATGCAGGGAAATGATGAGTGTAGTGGCCATACTCTGAACATATGTCACATGCAAATTTGGTTTGAAACCCTTTACTACCTATAATAGGGGACACGATGGTAGTGCTAGCTATGCTTGGTGAAGCAATGAGTGATGTGGTTGCTTGAGGGAGTTGGATGAAATTGCGTAACTCAGGAAGAGAGGGACATCTATTTGTGAGGTGTCTCGCTCTCTCACAGAGTGTGAAAGGAAGTTGAACTTGGGGAGGAAGTGGAGTGGGGGACTCTTTATTCTTTTGCATGCCCCTAGCCATTGTGGTGGTGCTCACAAGTGGGGGTGATGGAGGGGTGGTCGGAGTTAGGAATGGAATTTGCATCAGAATTCCCTCTATTTGGGGAGGGAGGGATGGTTGAGGAACCATCACAGGTGGATGTAGATACCATACCTAAATGGTGAGCATCATGTTGGGAAGGGTAAGCGTTGTGGTTACCTAGAAATCTTGTACTCCTGGTGGGGGGTAGAAGAAGGGAATTTGAGTAATGGCTTGGGGGATTGCCTCCCAAATCGAGATTTGACCCTGGGGGAGGTTGAAATCAGGGATAAGTGGTGTTGTAGGGTTCTCAGGGGATTCCCGAGGTAGTATTTATTCCACTAGTGTGATGTCCAAGAGTGAATAAGCCTCTTTGGGAGGAATGGTATCTCTAGTTTCAGTTCTATTGGAAGATATGACACACACTTGTGTTAAGGGGTGTATGAGCAGTGGTGCTCTATGGTATGGCCCCAACAAAGATGGTTCCTTGAAAATTCCAGGGCCCATATCCATGAGTGTATATGCATCAAAACTAGTGGGGATAAGAGTTAAGATGTTATCGATGTTGGAGGAGTGGTTAGGCTCATAATGTGAAACTTGGTCGATGGTGATGATTTTCCCGTTGTCCGGGAACATCATTGTTTGAAATATAGAAGAATCCATTGCCTTCATAACGTACATGTAGCTACATCCAAACAAGATGTTGTAATCGAGCGAGGTGTTGATACCCTCAATGTCGATAAGGATGGTTTTTCCCTCAAGTTCAATGGGGACATTTCGAAAGAGCCTTTCAGGAGAAGTTGGTCATCCATCATAAGATCTCAAAGTGATGGAAGATGGTATGAGTTCAAGAGATCCAAGTTTCTTCCATAAAGTTTTGGACATGATGCATGTGGATGCACCTTCATCAATGATACATCGATGAACTATGATGTTCCAAATTTTCACTGGTATCTGGAAAGATACCAAAGCGGGGAGGTGAGGTTCCCCACAATCTAGATCAAATGTGATGATTTTAGTATTAGTAGGGTCGATTACCACCAAGGAGGAAAGAAAGGATTTCCATTGAGTGGGACATGTTTGAAGGACTTTCAATACCAACATGGTTGCAAGAGATTGTGCCAGGTCATTGACCAAACTGCAGTTGTGTGATTCCCTAGCCTGAGGGTTGTTGACATTTCATCGTAATAGGATGCGAGGGATACAAATGGTAGGATCAATGTTAGGGAAGTGAATCAGCAAAGGATGTCTGGCTGTAGCTGGAGATTCTTCTGAAGTGGTGGGAGTAAATTCAGGGGGTGTGTTGTATTGACAACTGCACATTTGCAGAAGAATTTAATCTTCACTAGTGAGTAGGATATTGTGATATGTTGGATTCCCAGGGTTTTGATATTGTCCCATCTGTGGGGGGGAAAGGATGCATCTCATATATGGTATCCATCACACCTTGGTGTGGAATAGGTTTTTGCAACACAGTCGGGGGTGGTTGTTGAAAATATTGTTGTGGATCTTGCTGAGGGGTAGGTGACGCTGGAGGATGTGGCGCGTTCATGGAATCTTTCATTTGTTTGAAGTCAACAATTTGGGGGAAATGGTGAGTATAATGATCATTATCACCGTGTTAGCACCAGAATTCATCCTCAGATTGCGATAAGGACAAGCCCGATACCCATCAGTTTGTTTTTCTTTATGTCATAGGTTGGTTATAAAAGGATGATTAGGTGAGAGATAAACTCAGAATGATATTGTTTAACTTAGGAAAATGGGATGGATATGCACAACTGAGTGAGGTCTTGGTATAACTTAGGCTAGTAAGTTTCATAATGGTGAGTGAGTGGAGAAAAATGAGAGAGGAATGAAATTTTTCTCTGGATGTCCAGTCTTTTTCAGCAGTCTTTAGAGGAAAAGTCTCAAATACAAGATCCTCTTGGATCTAAAAAATTCAGGAAGCTGAAAACACTGCAATAATAAATATAGTCAAACCTAGACTATACTACAATCACAGCACCAGACTGGATCCTCCATGCCCAGGATTTCAAATTCAGAAGAAAAAATACAGAGAAAGGAGTTGCCTACCATTAAACAAGAAGTCTCAAGAAACAGTTCATAACCAGAGAACCGGAAAATTCATTAAAGCTTTACAATTTGAGAGCATATCTCTACTACTGATCGATACAAAAATTGAAAAAATGCCTACATATACTGAGAGAAAAACATCAGCAGTAGGCTTGAGATGTTGCATTGAAGGCATTACGTATGCATGTTTACTGGCAGACTGCGCATGTAGTCTCTGGACAATCTTGCACTTCAGTCAAATGCAACTGAGTTCCAGAACGGGCCTGCAAAGAGTTGACAAGATAATATTTCTTTCCTGAGATTTCTAATTATGGTGGAAATGATGTCCACCCACCACCAACCACTACAATAATTGCTTTTCTCGGGATCAGGTAAGGCCCGGGTCAATCCTGCACCTTGGACAACATGGAGGCCTCTGCATTTTTCTAGCTGGAGCTGAGTTGGATGCCTGCAGGTATGGCTAGGCAGTCATGGATGGAGATTATGAGGTTGAGATGAGACTAGTGTGGAAGGAGGAGGAGAGAAGCAGTGAAAAGGGATTATTCGAAGGAGGCTTCAATAATAAAGATCGAGAAAATGAGAGAGGGGGCCTTCGAATCACAAGCCCAAAATTTTGAAAGGGAGAATCACGATTAGATCATGATTGTCGATCAGGATGAGTCGTGGACCGTCAATCTGGTGGGGTTGAGGGTGACTAGATGGAGGGGACACGGATAGCAGAAGGTGCTGAGGTGGAGGTGACTAGGAGAGAGAGACACATGGTAGGAGGTGAGAGGATTATGAGCTGAGGAGGGGCCATGTAGATGGATCAAAAATAAGGGACATGACACCTGGGAGAGCGGAGGACACGTTGCTTATGACAGAGAAACGTGGAAGGGAGAGGGACAGGTGTCGGAAAGCAAGAGGTAGCGAAGGGGAAATGGATATACCACGAGGGTGAGTGGAGAATATATGGAAGGGGAGGTGAAGGCGGTAAGTGGTAATAGGTCTAAGGGGGTCCATACAAAACCACCTCATTCAGGACCCCCCCCTCGGCTCAGATATGTTCCATGTGGTGTTTGGTTGGACGGTTGAGATGATTTCATTGTTTCAGGATTCATTGATTCCCAATGTAGTGGAGGAGCGACCCTCTATATTTCAAAGTCCCAAAAGCAAATAAAATTCTCAGGCTTAATTGTGTGCCACACATCCCTAGGATGGACGATTCAGATCACATTGGTGTATTCACTTTCATAATCCCGAAATCCTCTTGTCCCCCTTCTTTAGGCCCCACCTTTCCATAGAACCTTGAGCTATGACCAAGGACCAAGATCCCGAGGCTCATCTCTTTTCACATTTTGGGGTTTTGAAATGCAAGGGTGAACCATGTCCTCCCAACCTGCAATCCTCGAAATGCCAACTAGCTGACACCTGTCCCCGCCGTGATCAGACAACCAAGACTATTTCATTACAATGGCCACAATGGATAAGCATAGGCGCTAATCCTCATGCAACTCAACAGCTCCAACTTTCCCAGTGACCCTCAATCTACTTCCTCAATGGATCTTGGCCACTGAAAACAAATCTATGCCCGCTCACTTGATTTGAGTCATTGTTCAATTGTTCTTGGTGTTGTAGACAGTGAAATTGGAGACTTGGCTGACCACACTTAGGCTTGGAAAGGTGAAGGTTCAGATATGGGAAAAGGAGAAGTCACCAACCTCAAGGAGAATAGAGAAGCTCAGGACTAATTTCTCTCAGGCTCATTTTGACAGGGAAAACAATCGACTAAAGGAAAAAACAACGAAGAGAATATATGCCTGAAAGGGAAAACTATGATCGGATCTGCAATAAAAAAGGGGAAATACAAAAAAAAACTTATACCTAGACCAAAAACACAAACCATGAGGGTAGGACAAGTTTTAGCGCTAACATTAGGCTCCATGGGGGATAGAGTCCTCCCTGTGAGGATCTAAGATCTCTTTTGCAGTTTCAATGCCTTAGTGTTGGGTTGTGGAGTCTTATTCAAAAAAAACAAAACAAAACAAAATAATGTAAAATAGAGATGGTATATACAAAGGTGGGATGTTGGTTGCGTCTTTTAAACAATAAACCTTGTAAATAAGTGCCCATTCACAGGGCCCAAAAAAACCTCATGACCATCTAGATTATGTAACTTGTAAGTGCTATTTGGGAGCACCTTAGAAATCTTGAAGGGACCGCAACAAAGGGAATCAAATTTTCCATGCGTGCCTTTGTCTTGTCTCTGAGCATCCCACTTGAGCACCAGGTCTCCCATCTAGAAACTATTTTTCTTCACCTTCCTGTTGAAGGCATGTTTGATTTTCTATTGATGCTCGTGTGCTCTGTCCAACATATTCTCTCTAGTCTCCTGTACTTGTATTAGCTGGTGTATCCTCCTAACCATATCGTCATGTTCTTCCTAACAATTTTGGAAGAACTTTGCCACAGACAAGGCTAACTAAGAAGGGAAAACTTCTTCAGTCCCATATACAAGATGGAAAGGGGAGATGCTTAAGGACCTCTTTGTTGTCACTCTATCAGCCCACAAGGGGAATTTGAGTTTCAAATCCCATGCTTTTTTGTTGTCTTCTAACAATATTTTGATTATTTTGATGAGGGCTTTGTTAGAAGACTCCACTAGTCCATTGCCTTATGAATAGTAGGGTGTGGAGTGGATCAGATCAATTCTGAATTGCTCACAGAATCATATCAGTGGTTCAGGTCTGAAAGATGTAGCGTTGTCGGTGACAATTCGGCTTGAACAGTCAAACCTTGCTATGATATCCTCCAGGAAGTTGATGATTACATTATGGGACGTTCCCTTGGTGGGAATAGATTCTAACCACTTGGTAAAATAATCTATGGCCGTCAAGATCCATCTATGTTTACCATTGGATACAGGATGAATTTCCCCGATGAAGTCTAGGCCTCACTATTGGAAGGGTCCTGAAGCAATCATAGGCTTCAATGGCAGGGGTTTCAGCTGTCGCGTTCCTGATAATTTCTGACATTTAGAACAGGCTCTGACTTTTGTGAAAACATAAGTGAACAGAGTGGGCCAGAAATAACCAGTCTTGAGGATATTATGAGCCATCATTTTCCAGAAGTGATGCCCCCCACACGAGCCGTCATGAAAATCTGACATAATCCTTTGTGCTTCATGAGGATCCAAACATCTCAGCAGTACCCCCAGGGGGTATTTCCAGTATAGAACCTTCTCAATAAGGCAATATTAATTTCTTTGAGTTTAAGATATCTTTCATTTTACCTCTGCATGCCATCAGGGGGCTGCAACTCTTGAAGAAAATATATGACATCCATGTACCAAGGGCATCTTACTAACGGGGGGTCTTTCTGAGCATTTGTATCATAAGGTTTAGGCTGCATATTTTCTGACATTTTGTCGATGAAGTTTATACCCAAGGCTTCGCGATTAGATTCGGCCAGTATTTTGGCTAAACCTTGACCTTTGACTAATTTGGTGGGATTTATCTCTAGGTCAAATTCAAGGATTTGGGCGATCCATTGGCTCCTCCTTCCATCTATGTCAGGTTGGATGAAAATTTCCTTCACTGAAGCTGAAGGGACATATGCAATGATTTTTGAATGGAGGACACAGACTCTGAAAGCCTTGAGAGCTTTAACTAAAGTGTAGGCTTGCTTCTCCATGATAGGAAACAACATAGGATTAATCTGTCTTAACTTCTTCCTGAAAGGCTTAGCCTCTTCTTTCAATGGGATCTTATGCTCGATGAAATGTATGTCATACATTTTGAGATCTTCGTATGTCCATGCAAACACATCAACAAACTGATTCAAAAGATCGACATATTCGACCCTCTTCTTCTTTGTCAAATTGCTTGACAATTTGACAAACTTTGTCTCCTTCTCCATGCCAATGTTGCATTCAGATATGTCTACATCATCAACTGGCTTCGTAGCTTTCACTTCCACATAATTATTGTCAAAGATCCTCTCCAATGGGATTAATCCCTTTGGGATGTGATTACTTGGTAGTTGAACAATGTGATGATTAACAATTTTCTTTAAAAGCACATCAGTATGGGAGCCACTTTCAGGTTCATGTTCCTGGTCTATTTGTAATGCAGAAAATTCCTCTATTGTCTCCAGGAACCTTCTTGTAACATCCTCGTCCGCCATCCCACTGGTACGGCCAACATTACTATGCGGAACAACATCATTCTCATACTTAATTAATAACATGCATTTAAATCAAATTAAACACATTTAACTCGGAGTAAGAACAACATTACTGCTAACATAAATAATCCCTGGCATTAACAATAATTCATAGGCACAACATAATGCATGATACATATAAGAATTACAAGCATGCAAAACATAATATTAAGCATAAGTTTATACTTATCTTTGAAACCGTGGTAATTGCACCAACCACGTGAAGGCCTTTCACAAACCTCCCATCCTTAGACCACGCTACTCATGATGCTCAGTAGTGGGTCACCCATGAGTTCGGACTAAGATCCACCCAAGGCAAGGAATCCTAGTCTAGGCTGAGGTTATAAGGAAATCTACACAGAATAACCAGAAGGATTCTTCCCAAGATGCCTTCTTATGCCCACTATTCATGGAATATCATTCCCCACATGCCTGTTTCACCCGGGAGTATACACCTTCACAAGAACAGTCCATCAATGCTTCACCTCCCTCTCTAGGTCTTAACAACATGCCGAATCAGGAAGTCTCAGAGCTTCGTAGCTGGTGCTGGAATCTCTCTAGAAGAATACTACTTCCCAGCAGACTCCTTCACTTGGAAATAGCTTCTCACAGGATTGACTGACTACCACTTCAATAAAAATCACCTCCCTCACTTGGAGAGAGGTTACACATAGGTCATACAACCTGTTTCCTTAATCTCGGTTCCCAACACAGTCGGGAAACCATGGGGCTCAGCATGAACTTACACTAGCCAGCAAGCCATGCACAGTCTAGCATTGCGTGGCCACAATAGTCAACTGGGAAAACAAGCACGGGCTTCCCAAACAGGTGGCAGACACATAATTCAACCCAACCAGGCTCAACATTTACAAGATAGACTCATGGTTATGGTTTTGGGATTGCGCAAGGTGTACAAAGATCCCACACACAGGCTCGAACTGTTCAGGTAAGGGATCTGAGAACAAAACCCCAGACAGAGGTCGATCATGGATGGTCACGAGCTCAGATGGAGGATGGTGAATTGCGAGGTCAAACTCTAGATTCTTGTGATGGTTGGAGGAATTCCCACCCCCCTTAGATGCAACAGTCAATGGAATGGGAAGAGAACCCCCAACACGGCTAAACTCAATATTTTTAACTCCATGTGCTTGGGTTGACACTTGTCACCCATGAAGCTGCATGCACTCCATCAGCATGCGTTCCTTCCCATTTGGAAGTCACTCGTCCTTCCAAAGAACTTAGGATAAAAATATCACATTTAACATAGCTTTTGGAATAATATTAAAATATTATTCCCAAGGAATTAAGCCCCTAGGCTCAACACTTAGCCTCTCTTTCCAATCTTCCAGACCCTAATCCCTTACCCACTCTATGGAATCATAGTCCCCCATCACTCCTTCATCGTGGTCGGTATGAACACAGTGGTGTTTATATTTTTTATTAATGTTCTTGCATGATTACATATACAAAAGCAGGCTCTCGGCCTTAACATTTAGGCTCTCCGACATAATAACACATAAGCCCACTAGCTTATATAAACTAGGCTCACCAGCCTATAAAACATAATTAAAATTCATAATGCAAGATTTATACTTCATAGACATGATTTACAACAGGGCTTGGCCTTGGGGACATTACAATCCCCTCCCCTTATTTTTGCATTGTCCTCAGTGCAACTTTACACTGCATCTGCAAGCTTTTCAAAATCTTCAAAAAGATGCGGGTACTCTGCCTGCATAACATCTTCATGCTCCCATGTCGCATCCTCAGGACCGTACCAAGTCCACTGGACCTTTACAAGCCCTATAGCTTGATTTCGGAGCTATCTGTTTTTCTTGTCCAATATGCGCACAGGATGCACTTGCAGGACACCTTGTTTCTCCACCAGAATCACATTCCCATCTATTACATGATTAACATAAGGTATATATATTTATTAAGTAATGAAATATGAGACACATTAGGTATAGTCATGGATGTGGTAATGCAAGCATATATGCAATGTATATATATGTATATACAGACAATTTTAATAACATTATAATTGTATAGAACATACACAACATACAATAAATAGAGAATTGTACTTATCTTTTGATTGAGAAGACCTTCCACCCTTGAGCAGGGCTATGACTCCATAGGGGCAATGGCTTCCCAAGATAGCCATGGAACACAATCCTTATCCACATGGTCTAGGCCTAGGTACCAAACCTCAGCAGCACTCCAACCATTCAAAACTCAGCAACACTCCAATCAATGGTCTCTCATTCCCCACATGCCTGTCCCACATGGGAGTATACACCTTCATAAGAACAGTCCATCGGTGCTACACCTCCCTTTCCTTGGGCTTCAGCAACAGACCAGACTGGAAGACTTAGAGCACCATGGCTTGAGGAGTTCCAACTGCCCTCAAAGGTTTCCAAGCAACATCTTCCCGAGATACTCTTTGTAGACAACATTTTCACTTTTATCAACATCATCTCATCTGTATCAACCACATGCAGTTATCATGAGAGAACATAAAAAAATTCATTTATGAATTCCAATTAGTTTGAAAGGAAATTCAACTTTTATTCCCAAAACATGACATTCTATTTCATGATTCATCTTGGTTGTTGCCATATTATGAATATGACCATCCTTGTGATTTTCCACAGGCACCAAATTGCATACAATTTTCCTTCAAGACTTCATCTTGCATATTGCCAACAAATTGTCAGTATTTTCTGTACATCATAATTCAACATGTACAACATCTTATGCAATGATCTTAGGATTTCTTGCACCTAGAAATTCAATCACAATTACCAAACAACTTGACCAAATAGAATGACTCGTCATTCTATGCATATCCATGTTCATAATTAACAACAATACGTTTATTATTTCAATTTTCTGAACATAAAATTTTATGTAGTCTCTATTCCCGTGACTACCTGGCTTGTAACTTTCCTGTTGCAATGTTTAACAGTTCCTGAAATGTTCTCAACTTCATGAGTTATCAACATTTCAGCCATTAGTATAAATATTTCCATGCAATAATATATATGCATGTGCTTACAAAACATATTAAACCATTGCATTTAGTATACAATTCTATCACTTATTATGCATGAGTGCAATTCTCAATGCATTCTTATTCAATGCACCTTGCATTGAATTACATAATGCTTTCTATCTCAGTCATGTATCTCACCATCCATGAGTTGGAATTCTAGCCAATGGTGTTGCCACATTCTCCATACACTTCCCATTATCTTCCCAATTAATTGGATGCCTTCCTTTTCGACCCGAACACTACACCAAGAATATAATTTTGTGGTGTTCATTAGTGTTAGAAAAAAGGTTGCAGCCCAAGTTTTATTTAAAAGTAGGAATATTTTAGCACTTGTGTGGCTCATAACCTTTCCATATCCATACCTTGCCATATCCAACTAGGTTTTGGTCTCATACATGACTAGCTTACTGGCATTTACTCCTACAACCAGTTTTTATCTTTAATTCTTTGTTTATTACCCCATAACCAAATTAACATGACATTCTACTATGTCAATGTGTGCATTCAGAAGATAAAAAGATTTGAATTAATATAGGCCTATAGCCTTTACCACATCTAGTGGTATGCATTCAATACTATAATCATGTGATTTTATAAAAATAACTCTCACCGAGGAAATTCTTACCAAAATTTCCTTTCAACAATTATGCAAAATGAGTGATAAAAACTCATACCTGCATGACTGCCATAAAAAAAATAAAAACTATACTACCTGAATATCTGATAGCAATAGAAGCTTTCATGCTTATTTTATCAAACTTATAACCAACACTTCAGCTCTCTGTTGCTTCCTTCATTATGCAACAACATCACCAACAACACTTGCAACGTGCAAGCATTCTTTCATTGGGCTAGCCAAATGAGCCATAACATACCTGCTGCCACAAAATTGCAGCAACTTCTTTCTCCCTATAAAACTTTTTTCTTGATGATCCCAGAAGTATTCAATTCTTCATGGATTCCTGAATCTTCTTCTTCTCTCCACTGTAATCATTGTGCATGATTATTCATGCCCTGAGCACTTTCAACATAGTTCCCCCACCTAACCAGGGTTTGTTGAACTCCCGGTTAATGGATCTTCAACTCTTAGAGCTGGAGAAGCTCTTCAGGTCCCTACTAGAACCTCCACGGAACAAATCCATAGGCCTTGTGTGAAAAATCACCTACGAGAACTAGCGGTGGCACAAGTTTCTCCTACGTGGCCACCAGCTATGACCACGTGCCTATCCAAAAGGTGTTTTGGGATTTCACATAAAGGGTGCTTTGATATGAGTCACCCTCAACTCTCTCTATCCCCGAAATTTGAAACAAGCGCGTACTAGCTCTTCCCTTAACTTCCACCGGTGTGACCTCTAGCTAAGAATCGGGGCCCCAACTTCCGAGCGCTACGGGACTTTACCCTTTGCAAACTTCAAGGACTAGCTCTCCTCCTTTCTCCTGAGGTTCGAATTCCCGAACCCTATTTTCCTCAGATCAAAGGTACACAGCTTTTCGGATTTGACGGTCAAGATCAATTCCTCTTGAATCGACAATTCACCTTTTGGGGTTTCGAAAAATAGTTTCCCCTCTTTTCTTCTGATCTCTAGTTTTTGAAAATACACGTGATTTAGATCCAACGACTCAAAGCTCATCGTAATCCAACAGTGTGGATCCTTTCTTGTGAATTGGGACTTCGCGGTTCATGAAATTAGAAAAAAATTCTCTTCCCTTTTTCAACTTCCATCTTCATGAAATTCAAGTGCGTCAGATCAACGGCTGACACTCGTCATGATTCAATAGTCCAGATCTCTCCTCTTGAATCAGAAGTTTGTGTTTTATGATTTTTGAGAAAAACTTCCTCTGTTCTCCCAACTTTTGATTTTCCAATTTCCCGATGAAAGGAATCAATGATTCGATCTTCATTGAGATCGACGGTTCAATACCTCCCCTGAGATTTCGAGTGTTGAATGACTCTTAGCGTTATCCTCCTCACAGTTTCTTTTGATCTAACAACGCATGACTATCAATGCTTATGTGTTTTCAAAAATACTTTCTGGTGCCCTCCTAGCACCCTATACGTCCCTCTCCTGGAGTCTTTTGAACTTAAAACAAGTTCCCTCTATAATCACTCCTTGCGCTTGATATGCACACTCTACATACAAAAGTTCTACGCTATCTCTTCTGAGCTTCATTTTCTGAACTGGAAGCATTATGTGTCTCTTTCATTTCTTTGCACTTTGTGACAATTCAAATTAGTTTTGGCACTCGTCAACCTTCTGCAATACAATATGCAGACGACTAGAATTTTTCAGGCATCTGTTTCTTGACAATTCCTTCATCATTCATAAACAATCCAATTTAAGAAAATGTTTCAATTTCATGAATTTTCTAAGCTCTTCTCGGCTCTGTACTTCTGGGTGATAGCTCCCTCTTTCTTAGTCCTTACCCATGTGACCAAGGGTCGTGACCAAGTGCTATACTACTAGGTGCTACTTGGGCCTTTGGCCTTCGAAGAATTTAAGGCATACACAACTATCTCCCGGAGCTTTGATTTACCGAATTCACGTAAATAGGGTGGATCGACAGTCTACATTTACCCAACATCCAACGGTTAAAATCCATTGTGGTTCTTCCATATTCAAAGATTTTGGGACTTCGAGACTTCGGGTTTAGGTCCTTGAGGCTTTCAAACTTGCTATCCTTTCCAACCCCTGACTTTCAAAATCCCGATTTACTTTACCCTCCGCGCCCACATAGCACAGTTGTCGCCCACAACCACAATGGCATGTGGCACATTCAAGAGGTTCCAAGTCACCTTCAACGACGTCATCAGGTCCCACCATGCTCACTTTTCTTTTCAACCCACAGGCATGTGGTACACACCCATGTGTCCATTGTTGGTCACTATAATTGTTTATTAATTAAAACAATCAAGTGTTACATAAATTGTCAACCCAGGGAAGTCTGTTTATTTCAAAGGCTATCACACACTGTATAAGCTCAATCTCAAAAGAAATCCAAAGTTATAGTAAAAGATACAGTAATCACACCTTGCTTTGAACGGACTGAAGTTCTACCTTGAATTACAGTAAACACAATCTTTCTATTGCAGAATTCAAGATTCAAAGGAAAATAATTATCAGAAGAATCCTGGATTACATTAAGAAACAACAACCTATGAAAAATGAACCTTTTAGTAAACTGCAAAAGAAAATACTAACTATTCTGTAACAGAGAATAGGACCCTATTTCCCAAAGTAGGAATCTTCAACACCTGTCTCTGATTATCACACTTTCATAAACTCATTCTGCAAACAAAATTACTCATCAAAGCGATCAACAATTACCTAGGAATGAATTGTATGAAAATGATGCAACAATCAGTTGAAACAAAGTTTCAACAAAATAGAGTTTTAACAAGGCATGAATAAAAACAATAATTAACACACTACAAAAACTAATGGGTGAATCTTGTGAGGAAGGTGGGCCCTCTCCTTCTCACAAGATTCCCCGGAAATGAAAGAGAACTAAGAAGATATGCTCAAAATGATATTTTATTCATCTGTCCAATGTAACATGTTACAATATCAAAAGTGAACACGCTCCTTCTCTGTAATTCTCTTCGAGCTAAGCCTTCTGTGATTTTTCCCTCGAGTTGATTTCCCCCTTTATTTAAAGAGGAAAATCCTCTTAATACAATTAAGCATAAGATTACATATGTTCATACAAATCCTATTCTTAGTCTGATCTGATTTTCTATGCTGGAATAGGATATTCTGATCTTCCATAGAAAAATTTTGTGACAATGGTTGTAATGGTGCTGACTTTAAGGTACAGTTGTTGCGGCCAGTGTAACAACTCCTTTAATTATATTTTCTTGTTACTACTGTAAATACTATTTCAGCATCGCAAATCATGGACTGTTTCAACAACGAGATTTCCATATTGTTTGACTATTTCAACAACGTGGTCTTCAAGCAACAACGATTTCTTGTTACTGTTTTAAATACTGTTTCAGCATCGCAAATCATGGACTATTTCAGCGACGGGATTTGCGTATTGTTTAACTGTTTCAGCAATATGGTCTTCAAGCAACAACGATATATTAACTGCAATCTTCAAACTGTTTTAACAACTATATATTTTTTATTAATGGCTAAGTCTAAAAGTAATGTTAAATTACATGTAAAACAAATTAAACATATAGCAAAGAGAAGAAACATTATATACCTTTGGAAAAATAGATTAAGGTGATAATGTAGGCTTAAATATGAGTAGGAAAAGGATGTAATGATAGAAAAAAGTATGAGGAAAAAGGTACATTATAGGGTCCTAACATCCCCCCCAACTAAAAAGGTTGCATGTCCTCAGGCAACTTCAATCTGAATCAAAATCCGGGTACTGACTCTAGGCGTGCAAATTACTTAAGCAGTAGTTGTAGAAAGTACTGTCCATTGGGGCTCTGAATCCTTGAACATATTGTAGCCTTTGCCAGGTTGTTTCTTCAACATTCTTGGGCAACCTATGATGAGCCTGATACTTCTCTGCTGACATCCATAGAATGGGAAAATGGAACTGATAACCTATCCAATTTTCAGCGCATTGTTGGACACATTTGAAGTAACTGGGTACCCGGAAGATTGTTGTCTCAAGATTGGTAGGACTAAAAGGATTGTTCTTCTGCCTTTTCTCATAAGATTGTTGCCAAAATGCGTTATTTTCTTTTAGGGCAAAAGTCTCTATGGATTTAATAAATTGTTGACAATCCTGAAGTACTGTTGCCTGTAGTTGCCGCATATGTTGAATTATCCCTAGTTTCTTCAAAAATTGATAATATTCTGCAACAAAAGTGGCAGTGTTCTGTGGTTCTGGTCGTATCCAGAGGAGATGGTTATCTTCATTATGCCTAGCAGATTGAAAATCATTTTTCCAGGTAATCTGGTTGGCAAGGAAGGAGGCGAGTTCCCGAATCTGGATATCACCAACAAGAGGATTAAGATTAAGAGGTTTGTTCTCAAGAATGGATTCATTATGATAAAATAACTCACATAGTAGATGTTGATTAGTAGTAGAGGCTTCTACAAAAGTTTGAACAAAATCTTCTGGTTTGAACACTGCATAGGGTCTTCCATTTTTTATTACTTTCATCTGAAAGAGTGCAAGTCGTTCTGTAAGGAAAAGAGATTAATTTAGGGATGGTTTCCTAGAAGCCAACAATTTTTGTACCAAATCAAACATCAGGAGCAATTTTCTTTTTAACTCCTCCTTTTGCTTCTTATGTGCACGAGCTTATTGGCGTGTTTACTCCAAAGCTTCCCAGTTTGAATATATGTGGTTCAGCCAAAGTAGTTTGTGCTCCTGCAAGCTTTTGTCTTGTATAATAGCAGACTCCCTTTTCCATTTGTTCATTATTTCCTACTCATTGTATGGTTGAGTTTGTGTTCCAGAATTGCAAGTGGTAGGCGGAGGTAGAGTCTGAGTGGCTTCACTAATAAAAACAAGAGCTTTAGATGTAACAGTTGTTGTAGGCCAGGGTTCCTGTAGATTAGCTTCATTTTTTGTAATTTTTGAAGGTCCTACTGGTTCTTGTGTAACAGTAGGGTGTTCATTTTTAACTGAAAACGTCGTAGGTACAGGGGAAGCTCTAGGAATTGGGATTTGAACCACTTTGTAGCCTGATTTATCATAAATATCCCCACATTGGCTGCACATATACTCTCTATGTTGATCATCTTTTGTGTTTTTCTCTGCCATAGCCACTACACGAGCTAAGGTATACAAATTAAGTTCCCTGTCATAGGCTTCCTTTGCCATTACCAACTCTTTCTTGTAAGCTTCTAGTTCTGATCTTAGGAACTCATTCTCTTGTAAAAGAGAATCCATTGTTGGTTTTGGTTGTTGATATTTCATAGGTGTATCAATAGGGGTGACTGGTTTTTGTGTAACAGTCACAACCTCAGTAGTTGGTTCTTGTGGAGCACCTACAAAATCAACAGTTGATTCTTGTACTTTGAGAACATAATCAACAACTGGTTCTTTTGTTTTAGCTGTAGCTAGTTCTTGTGTAACAACTACTAAATGAGTAGATGGTTTTTGTGTTTCAGCTACTAAATGAGTATCTAGTTCTTGTGTTTCAACTACTGAATGAGTAGTTGGTTCTTGTGTTTCATCTACTGAAAGAGTAGATAGTTCTTATGTTTCAGCTACTGAATGAGTAGCTAGTTCTTGTGTTTCAGCTACTTGATTTAATAAAATGATGTCGCAACACCCTGGGCCTCTGGTTCTTGTGTTTCAGTGCCCGTGGGTGGAAGAGGTAAAAGTTATGGGATTTGGGAGGATGGAGGTATATGGGATTTTAGCAAAATGGGTTGGGGGTTTAGGGCAGTGGCGGTAGTTGATGCTTTGGTTGAAGCCCTCATTTGTTTTCTAGGTAAAAAGGTAGGAAAAGTGGTAGTTTGCTTCTTTCTTTTGCGAGTGGGTTTTTCCTCAGTGATGGAGTAGGGAGGGTTATCAGGTTTATCTACTTGAGAATCGTTGCTAGAGATATAAACAGTAGGAGTAGATGATTCTGGTAAATTGTGGGGTGGACTTGGTATGGTAGGAGGGTTAATTAGATCAATTGGACCTGTAGGTGGATTAATAGGTATTTCCAGAGGATCAAGAAGTTTTTGTGGTTTCTCTTCATGAGGGTTTTCAGGATGTTCAACGGCTTCCTGAGGGTTTATGGGTGGATTGTTTAGGAGAGGGTTTTGTTGGGGAAAACCCTTTTGGATGAGTAATTGAACAAGATGGTGATGGGTTAGGGAAAGGATGGGATTTTTATCCTATCTACAATAATGCAACATATTTCTAAGACATACGAGCAGATAGTTAGGAATATTCACCAGTCTAGCATGTCGTAAATGAGATAACAAGACAAAGTCATGCTGGTAAACTACATGGTATTGACCTTCACAGGTAAGGTAGTTCTTGACAAACTCTGCAGCTTTCAGCCAAGGAGGCGGCAATGAGCTAAGTTGAACACCCCGGGCTTTAGGCTCAACTTGTTCTCCTGGAAAGAGAAAATCCTGTTGGGCATTAAGAATAATGTGTTTGCGGTTGAACCAGTGAATGCCAGTGACGGGAAGACCCAAAACCTATGCTATATCATCCTCTGTGACTGGAATTTGAACCCCTTGAACAATAGAATGGTCTTCTTGAATATTTCGAGCAAATTGAAGAACCTATTGTTGATCAAATCCCTGTAGCCTCTGAAAATAACCCAGCTAGCCTGCGTGCTGAAAGATTTGGTAGACTTATGGATACAATTCTAGCAGGGTTGTCGTGGCAGGTTCATGTCATATAACAGGACCTCCCATAGTTATTCAGTTCAGTAAAAGAACAGTCATAGAGCCGAGTAACCGCACCCGAACAGAGTAAGTTTTGCGGATGAGGACATGTAAATGATGGTGAAAAGACAAGATAATGGGTAAAAAGAAGTGACGATAGTCAGTTCGTGTGAAATGATGACATAAAGTTTCGATATTCCCCCCAACTACGGCTGAAATAATGACTTTAAGTGTATGGGGATCATGAATCAAAATCTTCTCATTTGCCATAGTTCAATTGTATTTACATATAGGGTTTACATACCTCATCTTTACCTTTGATTCATACTTCGAAAAATATAGTGCCTGTTCATAATAGATCTGTAGTAATCATGGAAGAAAATTTGGAATTATGAGAGAAATTGTATCAAGGTTTTGTTTAATCATGGAAGAAGGTAGTGAAAGGACAGAATGTAGTATGAAAAATAAGAGAAGTGAGAGTGAAAGAACTGAAGAATATGTTTTTATGACAGGGAATACTAAATAGTCATGTCTTAGCAACGGAAAAATGGGAAATGTTGAAAGAGTGGTGTTTTAGCAATGGGAAAATGGGAAAAATGTTGATGAAGAGTGGTGTTTCAGCAAAGAGAAAAATGTTGTTGAAGGATGGTGTTTCAGCAAAAGGAAAAATGTTGCTGGAGGATGGTGTTTTCAGCAATGGGAAAAAAAATGTTGTTGAAGGGTGGTGTTTCAGCAAAGGGAAAAATGTTGCTGAAGGGTGGTGTTTTAGCAAAGGGAAAATGGGGTGGTGTTTCAGCAATGAGAAAAAAAAATGCTTTTGAAGGGTGGTGTTTCAGCAAAGGGAAAAATTTTGTTGAAGGATGGTGTTTCAACAAAAGGAAAAATGTTGTTGAAGGATGGTGTTTCAGTAATGGGAAAAACAATGTTGCTAAAGGGTGGTGTTTCAACAAAGGGAAAAATGTTGCTGAGGTATGGTGTTTCAGCAAAGGGAAAAATGTTGCTGAAGGATGGTGTTTCAACAAAAGGAAAAATGTTGTTGAAGGATGGTGTTTCAGCAATGGGAAAAAAAATGTTGTTGAAGGGTGGTGTTTCAGCAAAGGGAAAAATGTTGTTGAAGGGTGGTGTTTCAGCAATGGGAAAATGAAGATGAATGGATTGGAGAAATAGGGAGCAATGCTTCACAAGATGAAGCTTGGATCTCCTTGTAGTAATATTGTCCTTTCTCGGTAGGCCTTTTTTGGATCAAGAATCTGCAAAAGAATCAATTGTAACATGTCATTCCTTGGCAGGGATTATTAGTAAAAGAAATTTAATCTAATACTAAAATTAAAATTCATAAAAATTAAATGCAATGAGGGGCAGGAGGCTCCTCTAAAAAGAGATAATGTGAATCTTCCACACATGGGGCCTTAAAATCTTCTTTGGAAATGGGGCACTGGTACAGATGGAGCCGATGACCATTCACTAATAACGGTGTTTTAGAGTCATTAATTGTTAGGAGCCTTACTGTTCCATTGGGGAAAACAGTACCCACTTCGTAAGGTCCTAGCCATCTTATACGTAGTTTCCCTTGAAATTATTTAAACTGAGAATCATACAATAAAGTCCAATTACCTTTTTTGAATTGCTTATGCTTGATGATTTTGTCATGCCATTTTGTTCTTTGTTGTTGAATCATAGTTATCTGGTGAATGGCATCTAATATTTTTTCATCCAATTTATTGAGCTGCTGCAACCTGCTTGTCTATGCATTAGTCAAATCAAGGTTAATAGCTAAATCAGTCCTTAAGGTTTTGATTTCAAACTCCACAGGAAAGACAACACTTTTACCATAAACTAATTCATAGGGGGAGAATCTTGTAGTATTTCTCCAGGTAGTTTTGTAAGCCCATAATGCTTCAGGAAGCCTTTGAGACGAATCCTTGTGGTTTCCCTTCACTGTTTTTGTTAGAATGGATTCTATTACTTTGTTTGTGCTTTCCACCTGTCCATTGGCTTGGGGGTGGTATGGTGTAGTCATTCTATGATGAATATGATATTTTTGAAGGGTGGCTTTAAAACCATGAGAGGTGAAAGGAGGTCCTCCATCTGTGACTAATTCTCTAGGCACTCCAAATCTGACAAATATATATTCAAATAAGAAATATAGAACAACTTCTTCAATAGCTTTATGGAGTGCATTAGCCTCCACCCATTTGGTCATATAATCTGTGCATACCAATATATAAAAATTTTGATTGGATGGAGGGTTAATGGGTCCTACAAAGTCTAAAGCCCATCTTTCAAATGGTTCGAGTACTACGGTTTAATGGAATTTTATCTCTATGATTAGGTTGACCCATTCTTTGACAGCTATCACAGGCCCGAACATATTTCTTTGCATCTTTAAAAAGTGAGGGCCAATAATAACCCATCCTGAGAATTTTATGTGTCGTTCTTTTATCAACAAAATGCCCTCCACAAGGGCCATCATGACAAGATTTTAGTAAATCATAAACCTCATCTTCTCTAATGCATCTTCAGATTTCTTGATCAAGTCCTGTGTAGAAAAGACACCCACTTATCGAGCTATACCGAGCACTTTGTTGAATGATTTTTCTTTTCTCTCGGTGGGATAGGTGTGGTGGTAACTTCCCTGCAACCAAATAATTAGTAATGTTTGCATACCATGGTGAGTGAGCGGATACTGCAAATAAATATTCATGAGGAAAGGAATCATCTACTAGAGTATTATCATTAGGTGTTAACCGAGAAAGAAAATCAGCAACTACATTTTCTTTTCCTGGTCGATCTACAATCCTGTAATAATATTAACCATCTGGTGACTCAAGCATTTGTGATAGATTTGCTCATTAAATATTTAATAGTTGAGTGATAAATATGGAAAAAGGTAGAATAAACAATGATGTAATGTCGAAATTTATTAATAGCATAGATAACTGCTAAAAATTCATTTTCGGTAACTATATAGTTAAGTTCAGCAACACTCATATTCTTGCTAATGAAGTAGATAGCATAAGGGAGATGATTTTCTTATTGTCCCAAGACGGCTCCTATTGCAGTATCCAAAGAATTAGAGGATATATGAAAGGGAAGTGCCCAATCAGGTCCCCTTAGAATAGGAGCTATAGATAACTAATGTTGGAGTGCATCAAATGCTTCCTAGCAAAGATTAGTCCACTTAAATTCATCATTTTTCATAAGTAACACAAACAAAGGAGAAGCGATTTTGGAAAAAAATTTGATAAATCTTCTATAGTATCCAGCATGTCCTAAGAAACTTCTCACATATGTTTGGGTTTTGGGAATAGGAAGGTTCTCAATGACTTGTATCTTGGATGGATCTACCTGAATTCCTTGAGATGAAATAAAATGTCCAAGTACCACTCCTTCACTCATCATCATATGACATTTTTCAGTCTTAAGAAGAGGTGGGCTTGTATACATCGGTTAAGTACTTTCTCAAGATTTTGTAGTGCTTCCTCAAAAGAGACACCATAAGGGGTAAAATCATCCATAAAAATTTCCATAGAATCGTTAATCATATCATAAAAGATTCCTATAACTTCTCTTTGGAAGGTTGTTGGTGCATTACATAGCCCAAATGGGAGGACTCTATAAGAAAAATTTCCCCAGAGGCTAGTAAAAGTGGTCTTATCTTGGTCTTGGGGTGCAATTTTGATCTGGTTATACCCACTGAAACCATCTAAGAAAGAGAGGAATTTATTCCCTGACAAACTATCTAACACCTGATCAATGAATGGTAACGGAAAGTGATCTTTTTGAGTGGCTTTATTTAAGGCTCTATAATCTACGCACACTCCCCATTTACCATTTTTCTTAGGAACTATTACCAATGGGGAAACCCATTCACTGTCAGATATAGGATATATAAACCCTGGATTAAGCAATTTTTGAAGTTCCTCTTTAAGAATTTCCCTTAAATTAGGGTTCATTCGTCGTTGAGATTGACAGATCGGTCGACAATATTCCTTGATATAGATACGATGAGTACATAATTCAGGAGAGATTCCCTTCATATATGTATAGTCCCATGTGAATGCTTCCTTATTTTCAAGAAGTAACTTCATTAATTGTTGTGTTTCAGCAACTGTCAAGTTGGGGTTTATATTCAGTGTTTTGCCAGGTTCAATTTCTACTGCTATACTTTTAGAAGAGATGGTAGCTGATGTTTGAGGTAGGTCTTCATAATTAATCTTTTCCTGGGTATCTGACTCCAAAAGTGCATCTAGTTGATTATGTGTTTCTAGAGTCACAAAGGAGGGTTCACAAATAAAATTATTAATTGCTTCATCCTTAGTTGCATCTTTAAGGCTTAAATCTTGTCAGATAGTCAAGATAGGTTGAGTAGCTTGATCATCATAGTCCATCCATAAGGAATTGTCATTATTAATCAAGGGTGTAGCATGAGGGTAGAGAGTAATTTGTTTGGTCTCATATCCATTGAAAATTTTCATTGAACCAGATCTACAGCTGATAAAGGCATCTATTGTGGCTATCCAAGGCCTACCCAAAATTAGAGGATGACCCCCCAACTTTGTTTTAGGTTGTAATACCACAAAGTCAGTTGGATAATTCCATGACTCAATTGAGATGATTAGGTCTTCAATAACTCCTTCCGGTTTGATTGTAGAACGGTCAACTAATTCTAGAATGGTTAGGGTATCTTTGATTTCATTCTTCAGTTGTAACAGTTGTGAGGTTTCAAGAGTCATAATATTGATAGCAGCGCCTAAGTCTACTAGAACCCAAGGAATTACTATTTTTCCAATTTTCACTATGACAGTAGGATGGTCGGGATCACCATATTTGACTAGAGGGGCTTTACCTGACATTAGTCCAGACAAATCGCCCATGACATGAACTATGAGGGGATCTTTAGTTTTCCTACCAGGTTTCTTAACACAAATGTCTCGCATAGTTCTGGCATAAATTGGTACATCTCTTAGTGCTTGTAATAGTGGGAGTTTGACGTAGAGATTTTGTAATTCCCCTAGAAGATTGAAAGCAGGTGGCTCAGGATTTTTAGTTAGAGCTAACCGCTCAGGGAATGATGGTTCTTTTGTTTCAGCAACAGTATTTGAGAATGGTTGTACCTCTTCAGGTGAATCGTTCTTTTTTATTTCTTCTTTATCGGAATCAGAAAAGGTAACATCACCAATGATAGGTTCTACTATTTTCCCAGATCGTAAATGAATATCATTGCATTGTGCAGGGAGAACAAAAAGTATAGGTTGGTTTTGAATATCAATACACTGCACAACCTTATTATTGGGGTTAGGTTTAGGTTGTATAGGTAGTTGGGGATGCATCATTTGATTATTTTTTTGAGTACCTGATGGTAAAGGGAGTGGTTTTGCTGAAATTTTGATTGAAATTGAGGAAATTGATTTGGAAACGGGGGTTGTTGGCCTCTCCAATTTGAATTCCATTGGTTAAGGTAAGGTTGTTGTTGTGGAGGCCAAGGAGTCCACATTGTTGGGTATACAAAGGGAGGGTTTGTTTGTTGCATGGGTGGGTAATTCATTTGATTGAAGGGTGGTTATTGCATTTGGTTAAAGGGAGGGTTATTTGCTTGGCTAAAAGAAGGATAATTATTCCAACGATTAGAAGATGTAAATGGCATATTAGGATTCATACCTTGTCCCCATGGTTTCCATTGCCTTCTCTATGTCAACAGATAGATAACTTCAGCTTCTTCATCGTTTGGTTGTAATGTTGCTTTGATTCCTGGTAAAGAGGGTCATTGTTGAGTTTCATGATTCTTATCACAAAGGGTGCCAATTGGCATTTTGTCCAATGGGCATTCCCTTAGTGGGTGATTTCTTCTGCATTTGGAACAAAATATGGATAGATTCACTTCTGCTTCGGCTTGTTTCTTCTTAAATTACCTATTTTAGCTCTTGTTGCTCCTCCACTGGCTGACTTTTGAACTCTTGAAAATGTGGTATCCTTGTTGTTTGATCTATTCCTTGCAGCTCCTCTTGAACATCTTTTACAGAGGTTAACAATTTCATCATATGATTCTTTAGATATGTCCCCTTCACCAAGCATATTTAGCATATCTAGACAGTCATCCCTTACTCCTTTTAATAATATTGTTTTGATAATATATTTACTTACATCGGGGTGACTGGATCTTTGTATATTATATTGTAGCCTTTCCACAAAATCCTCCAAATTTTCATCCTCTTTCTGTATCATATTGAATAGTTCCTCTCTTTTTTCTCTTGTTCAGCAATAGTCTTGATATTTGTGCAGAAATTTATGTTTCATCTGATCCCATGTTGTGATTACATGACCTCCAAGACTCATGAACCATCTTAATGCATTTCCCTTTAATGTTGTTGGAAATAGATTTAATTTTTTAGTATTGGTAATGTAATCATAACTTCTGCATAATATATCAAACTTGAAAAGGAATTCATCAGGATCTTCAGAAGATAAACCATGAAAGTTAGGCAAAGATGAATGTGGAATATTCTTCATAGGAGCTACTCCTTTAGGAAGATCACCAATAGGAAATCCTAAGCTAGAAAAAGAGTTTTCATCGTTTACCTCTTCTTTAGGACCTACCTGTTCTTCATGGTTCAGTTATTCATTATACCCATCCATGGTTTCTTCTGTTTGTTCCCCTACTACACTTGCTTGATCCTCAATGTTTTCTGTTGGTTTCTCAACTGTCTCAGGGCTCCAAATCTCTTCCCCCATTTCAAAGTTCGCTTGAAATGAAGGTTGAGGCTTTGGTTTTCGAGAGCTTGGTCGCTGAGGAACAAAAGATTCATATTTTGATATAATCTTATCGATAAAATTATTTCTTCCTCCCCTTCCTCTTCCCCTGCTACCTGTAGGGTCAGTTTCTTTGGGGTCTCCACGTCCTCTCATGCAATCTGTATATCTAAAAAAACATAAAAGATTTTGAAATCTATAATTTCCTTCCCCGACAACGACGCCAAAATATTGGCCACTATAATTGTTTATTAATTAAAACAATCAAGTGTTACATAAATTGTCAACCCAAGGAAGTCTATTTATTTCAAAGGCAATCACACTCTGTATATGCTCACTCTTAAAAGAAATCCAAAGTTATAGTAAAAGCTACACTAATCACACCTTGCTTTGAACGGACTGAAGTTCTACTTTGAATTACAGTAAAAGCAATATTTCTATTGCATAATTCAAGATTCAAGGGAAAATAATTATCAGAACAATCCTGGATTACATTAAGAAACAACAACCTAGGAAAAAGGAACCTTTCAACAAACTGCAAAAGAAAAGACTAACTATTCTGTAACAGAGAACAAGACCCTATTCCCCAAAGTAGGAATCTTCAACACCTGTCTCTGATTGTCACACTTTCATAAACTCATTCTGCAAACAGAATTACTAATCAAAGTGATCAACAATTACCTATGAATGAATTGTATGAAAACGATGCAACAATTAGTTGAAACAGAGTTTTAACAAGGCATGAAGGTGGGCCCTCTCCTTCTCACAAGATTCCCCGAAAATGAAAGGGAACTAAGAAGAGATGCTCAAAATGATCTTTTATTCATCTGTCCAATGTAACAGGTTACAATATCAAAAGTGAACATGCTCCTTCTTTGTAATTCTCTTCGAGCTAAGCCTTCCATGATTTTTTCCTCGAGATGATTTCCCCCTTTATTTAAAGAGGAGAATCCTATTAATACAATTAAGCATAAGATTACATATGTTCATACAAATCCTATTATTAGTCTGATCTGATCTTCTATGATGGAATAGGATATTCTGATCTTCCGTAGAAAAATCTTGTTACAGTGGTTGTAATGGTGTTGACTTTGTGGTACAGCTACAGCTCCTTTAATCATCTTTTCTTATTACTATTGTAAATACTGTTTCAATATCACAAATCACAGACTGTTTCAGCAACGGGATTTGCGTACTGTTTGACTGTTTCAGCAACATGGTCTTCAAGCAGCAACAATTTCCTGTTACTGCTATAAATATTGTTTCAACATCGCAAATCACAAACTGTTTCAGCAACAAGATTTGTGTACTGTTTGACAGTTTCAGCAACATGGTCTTCAAGCAGCAATGATATATTAACTCCAGTCTTCAAACTGTTTTAGAAACTATATATTTTTGATTAATGGCTAAGTATGAAAGTAATGTAAAATTACATGTAAAACAAATTAAACATATAGCAAAGAGAAGAAACGTTATATACCTTTGGAAAAATATATTAAGGTGATAATGTAGGCTTAAATATGAGCGGGAAAAGGATGTAATGATAGAAAAAAGTATGAGAAAAAAGGTACATTATAGGGTCCTAACATCCATGTCCATTCCAAGTGAAATCCAATGGTTATACCTCTCTCAGATCTATGGTGCAAATCCTTTCGACATTTTGGGTTTCGAGGTTTTAGGGTTCCCTGCCTAAGCTCACTCTGTTTTTCCCCGACATCCAAAATCGTGAAATCTTGACTTATCTTCTGCTTGATCTAATGGTCAAGCCTTATACTCCAGATCTATGGTGTAGATCATTTTGGAACTTTCGGGGTTTCATGTTTTGGTCCCAAAGGTTCTCGCACTCGCTTCCCTCTCCAACTCCCGACTCCTGAAATGTCAATTTCTTCCTAGACAATTAACGGTCCAGATCTCTCTTAGATTGACGGTTGCGATCCAATCATGAATTGGAGTTTCGTGAATTCTCACGAACTCACCCTTTGACCATTTCAAGTTACGAGTCAGAGAAAGGTTGATCGCTCTCCACACGTCCTTTCCGATGGACGGTCCTAACGAATTCAGGATTTCACATATCGTGATTTCCATACTCTTGTGCAACTCCAAATGGTTTTAAGCCTTGTGCACGTTCTCCAGATTTGATGGTCATGAGGGTTCTCCTTTCCTCCAGAATGGATCCTATGGCTCCAACACTTCTAGTGTGGAGTTCTCTCTCTCCCTGTGGCCATATACCACACCAGTTGTAGTTTTATAATACCTCTACACCTCCTGAGATTTGTAACATGGTCGAGTAGTTTGTTGACACTCAGAAACATTTTGAGGTCTGAAATTAGTCCTCCAGACACAATTTCTCCTCAAAACTTAAGTCCAAAGACCACTTATCCATCCCATTCAGGCTCAACGTTGAAACTAGCCTTTAATACCATACTATAACGTCCTCGTCCATCATCCCACTGGCACGATCAACATTACTGTGCGGAACAACATCATTCTCATACTTAATTAATAACATGCATTTAAATCAAATTAAACACATTTAATTCATAGTAAGCACAAGATTACTACTAACATAAATAATCCCTGTCATTAATAATAATTCATATGCACAACAGAATACATGATACATATAAGCATCACATGCATGCAAAACATAATATTAAGCATAAGCCAATACTTATCTTTTAAACCATGGTAATTCCACTAACCATGTACAGGCCTTCCACAAACCTCCTAGACTTAGACCACGCTACTCATCATGCTTAGTAGTGGGTCACCCTCGAGCTGGGTCTAAGCTCCATCCAAGGCAAGGAATCCTAGTCTAGGCTGAGGTTACAGGGAAATCTGCATAGAACCTTCCCAAGATGCCTTCTTACGCCCACTACTCACAGACTCTCATACCCCACATGCCAGTTCTGCCCAGGAGTATACACCTTCACAAGCACAATCAATCAGTGCTTCACCTCCCTCTCTGGGTATTGACAACAGGCCGGATCAGGAAGTCTCAAAGCTCTGTAGCTAGTGTTGTACTCTCTTTGGAATAATACCACTTCCCAACAGACTCCTTCACCTAGAAATAGCTTCTCACAGGCCTGACAGACTGCCTCTTCAACAACAATCACCTCCCTTACCTCGAGAGAGGTTACACACAGGTCATACAACCTGTTTCCTTAATCTCGGTTCCCAACACAGTCAGGCAACCATGGGGCTCATCACGAACTTACACTATCCAACAAGCCACGCATAGTCCAGCAATGTGTGGCCACAATAGTCAACTAGGAAAATAGACACGTGCTTCCCAAATAGGTGACAGACACATACTTCGACCCAACCATGCTCAACATTTATGGGATACACTCACGATTATGGTTTTGGGATTGTGCAAGGTGTACAAAGATCCCACACATAGGCTCGAACTGTTCAGGCAAGGGATCTGAGAACAAAACCCTAGACATAGGTCGATCATGGATGGTCATGAGCTCAGATGAAGGATGGTGAATTGGGAGGTTGAACTCTAGATTTTGGTGATGGTTGGAGGAATTCCCACCCCCCTCAGATGCAAAAGTCGACAGAATGGGAAGACAACCCCCAACATGACTAAACTCAACAGTTTTAACTGCATGCGCTTGGGTTGACACTTGTCACCCATGAAGCTGCATGAACTCCATCGGCATGCATTCCCTCCCATTTGTAAGTCACTCGTCCTTCCAAAGAACTTAGGATAAAAACATCATATTTAACATAGCTTTTGGAATAATATTAAAATATTAATCCCAAGGACTTAAGCCCCTAGGCTTAGTCCCTAGGCTCAACACTTAGCCTCTCTTTCCAACCTTCCAGTTCCTAATCCCTAACCCACTCTGTGGAATCTTAGTCCCCCATCACTCATTCATCGTGGTCAGCCTGCACGCAACGGTGTTTATATTTTTTATTAATTTTCTTGCATGATTACATATACAAAAGCAGGCTCCCAGCCTTAACATTTAGGTTCTCCGGCCTAATAACACATAAGCCCACCAACTTATATAAACTTGGCTCACCGGCCTATAAAACATAATTACAATTCATAATGCAGTATTTATACTTCATAGACATGATTTACAATAGGGCTCAGCCTTGGGGACATTACACTTCTTATCTCAAGATCATCCTCAAATACCTTCCAATCATTGACATTATCTGGTATAGAGGGTCTGTATTTTACCTCTATATCATACTTGATCTTGGGTGGTAGGGGAATTCTGAAATTTCCCGTCGAAATAGCCAAAGAATCGGCCAAAGTATTATCCTCTCTAGGAATGAATGAAATATTGAAAGCTAAAAGAAAGATATCTATTAAATCCTACGCTTTGTTCCTATAATATCTCAACCTTGGATGCTTGGCTTGGTAAATATTTTTGACTTGCTTTACGACCAACTCGGCATCCCCAAAGACAACGATTTCTTTGATTCCCATGTCTTTCACAACCCTCAAGCCCAAAACAAGAGCTTCATACTCTACCACATTATTGGTAGCCTCAAACTCTAATTTGTATGATAGAGATGTAGTTTCCTGAGCAGGGGAAATAAAAATTACACCAACACCAGTACCTTTTCTAGAAGAAGCTCCATCAAAGAACATCTTCCACACAACAGTATTTTGGGGGCATGCTTCATAAAAAGAAATGGGTTTCTTCCTAATTTGAAGAGGAGCCTCAGGAGTGTTGGTGAGCTACAACAAGATGGATCCTAAATCGGTGTCAAGTGTAAAGATAGGATGATTGGTGGGGTCTTCTTCACCGCTAACAATGTAGGCCAGCTGAGATTCTCTGTATAATCTTCTATGTTCCCCTCCAAATAATGGGATGGTAGCATATGTGATGTCCATATGCAACATTCCCCCAAGATTCCTAATCCAATATCTCAACAATAGCATGTTGAACTTGGGAGGGACATTATCCACCATGATATCCATGACCACGCTCTTCATGGTCAACTAAAACAGGGTCACAACCAAATCCTTGATGACTCCAAGACATTGGACTCTCCAAGAATCAAAGGAATACAAGTCATGGTAGGCCTTCATGACTTCTATTCCTAGCTCTTCCATGAAATTTTTAGGCATGAGGTTGTGGGAATCCCTTGAATCCATCAGACAATTATGCAGCACCTTGTCATGTATGTTTAGGGATGTGTAGAAGGGAGGGGATGAATCATCTTTATCTTCTACCATAGGACCTAAGATGACTGTAGTCTTTTCATCTTGCAAGTTAATTGAGTCTGTGGGGTGGTATGAGGGATCATACTAAAGCAACTTAGAGAGGCCTTTCTTGAAATCCTCATGTTTGACCAGTTCAGAGAGGGGCACAAGGATTCTAATTTTATAAATTTCATGCTCGAAATTAAAAGAGGACGGGAGCTTTGGGGTTTCAAGAACATGGGTCTGGGCTGCTAGGGAGGGGACTTAGATATTCTTACCCTTATCATTGTCAACCACCTCTTTATCAAGCCTCTCTACCCCATTCGACCGCTCACGAACATCATACGCTCTGACCTTTTTTTTGGATCTTATGTTGTATCTGTTTTGGTTGTTGTTCATCTTGTTTCTCTTTCTCAACTCATTAAGATGGGTGTCCATGAGAGACTCCTCGTATGCTGATTGATTCAAATGGGGAAAAGGGGAGGAGTCTCCCAAACAATGGATTTTAGGATCAAGATCATATATTTATTTCCCTTCCCCATTAGCAACCAAGTTGTTCTGAAGAGGAGTTTGGATCCTCTGATCATCTCTATCTCTTCTCCTTTGTTCCCTTGGCATAACTTGAGGCATATTGTAATTCTTCCTCTTGAAGTTACCTATGTTGTCAACATTTTGAGGATTTCGGTATGTCTGTTTCCCTTCCATTTTAATTCTCTCCATCTCTGTAGATAGATATTTCACCATCTTGGTTAATTCATCCACTTGAGGGTGAGTCACAGAGGAACCAGAGGTAGATTCCTCGGATGGTCCCTTTCTTCTATCTGTACCAGCCTTATTTCTGATCCTGTTAATTGCCAACACATTAGATTCTACTTCTAAGTCTGCATCTTTCATATTAGCTAGGGAAGTAGATCTCCTTTCTCTGAGTAGGAGGTAAAAATCAAGGTCAAAAGCACCAACATAAGTGATTTTGGCAGAGGCTTCTAAGGGTTTGATCTCAACAAGGATTTTATTGTACATTTTATTGAATCTTTTGGAGAAATTGGAGACAGACTCTCCTTCCATTCTTTTCAAGGACCCAAAATTTGTCATGTAATACACAAAATCTTTTTTATCCCCCCACTGTCTCAATAAGAAATTATATAGAGCCTCAATCCCTGAAAGAGATCCAAGGGTAATCCCCCTAAACCATTTTCTAACTTCACCATCGAGGCTCTGGACAAAAACTCTCATCCAGACATTCATTTTCAATGTTCAGGTTGTTTGCATAACTGTAGAAGGCGACAAGGTGCTCTTTAGCAGTTATGTCTTCTTCTCTAGTGAACTTGGGCATGTATTTCAGGTAATCCCCAATAGGGATATCATTCGAAGGTTGAGGTAAAATGAGAGGAGCATATATGGGCATTGCTATAGCGTCCATTATGTTTTCGAGAGGATTAGCTCATGCCATCAGTGTGTGAATGGGGGGAGAGCTAGGAGGAGAAGGGATTTGACCTGGGGAGACTCGAACTGATCTTGAAAGGGGAAATGAAAACAAAAGAGGATTAAGAGAAGAGGCTATTGGTCTCAAAGAAACATAAATTTCTCTTTCTCTGGTAATAGCAACGACCGCAGGAGGAGTAGTGGAAAATATTTAGGGGTGTTGGGTCTAAACCATGGTACGACTTCAGGGGAAAGGAGAGTGACAAGGCTTCCTCCCTCCAATATAATACAAGGAGGGGATAGCTCGACAGGAACACTCCCAAACTTTAAACTTTGGGACACTCCAATAGATGATATATCAGGAAAGAGAGAAACAGATATAGGAGTGTCTACAGGAGGACAATGGAAATCATCAGAAATACCTGTTTTATTGGCAGAAACACCTTCTTGAGGGGCCTCTTCCTTTCTAATAACTTTATGTGGATCATCTCCAGGTGTAGCTAGAGGCAGTTGTGGATGAGATCGTGTGTGTATGCTTTTTAGAGCCAACTGAATTATGGTTTCGGACCAGTGGAGTCATCACAATGGAGTCGCCAAGTGCACAACAAAAATCTTAGAGGGCTCTAATGCCTCATGCACCTTTAGAATTAGAGGCTCAATGTCGTTCAATCCCATGGAAAATCTTCAATTTCGTCCCCGACAATGATGCCAAAAATGTTAGCACAAGAAGTCGTCCTCAGATTGTGATAAGGACAAGCCCAATACCCATCAGTTTGTTTTTATTTATGTCATAGGTCGGTTATAAAAGGATGATCAGGTGAGAGAGTAAACTCATAATGATATCATTTAACTTAGGAAACTGGGATGGATATGCGCAACTGAGTGAGGTCTTCATCTAACTTAGGCCAGTAAGTTGCATAATGGTGAGTGAGGGGAGGAAAATGAGAGAGGAATGAAAGTCTGCTCTAGACGTCCAGTCATTTTTAGCAGTCTTTAGAGGAAAAGTCTCAGATACAAGATCCTCCTGGATTTGAAACTTTAGGAATATGAAAACACAACAATAATAAATATAGTCAAAACTACACTATACTACAATCATAGCACCTGACTCGATCCTCCATGCCCAAGATTTCAGAGTCGGAAGAAAAAATATAGAGAAAGGAGCTGGTTGCCATTAAACAAGAAGTCTCAAGCAATAGTTCATAATAGGAGAACCAGAAAATTCATTAAAGATTTATAATTCGGGAGCATAGCTCTACCACTAATTGATACAAAAATGGAAAAAATGCCTACATATACTCATAGAAAAACAACAACAGTAGGCTCGAGTTGCTGCATTGAAGGAATTACGTCTGCATGTTTACTGGTAGGTTTCACATGAAGTCTCTAGAAAATCGTGCACTTCAGTCAAATGCAACTGAGTTCCAAAATGGTCCTGCAAGGAGTTGACAAGATGATAGTTCTTTTCCAGGGTTTCTATTTATGGTGGTAATGATCTCCACCCACCATCAACCGCTACAATAACTTATTTTCTCAGGATTGAGTAAGGCTTGGGTCAATCCTGCACCTTGGACAACGTGCTAGCCTCTGCATTTTTCCACCTGGAGCCGAGTTGGATGCCTACACAGATGGATAGGAAGTCATGGATAGAGCTGACAAGGCTGAGACAAGACTGACGTGGAAGAAGGAGGAGAAAAGCGATGAAAAGGGATTATCCGAAGGAGGCTTCAAAAATCAAGATTGGGAAAATGAGAGAGGGGAGCTTCGACTCACATGCCCAAAATCATTAAAGGGAGAATCATGATTAGATCTTGACCGTCGATCAGGATGAGTCATGGACCATCGATCCATTGGGTTCAAGGGTGACTAGATGGACGGGACATGGATAGTGGAAGGTGTTGAGGTGGAGGTGACTAGGAGAGAGAGACACATGGTAGGAGGTGAGAGGATGATGAGTTGAGGAGGGGCCATGTGGATGGATAAAAGAGAAGGGACATGACACCTGGGAGAGAGGAGGAAATGTTTCTTATGACAGAGCAATGTGGAAGGGAGAGGGATAAGTGTGAGAAGGCAAGAGGGAGCGAAGGGGAAAGGGATATACCATGAGGGTGAGTGGAGGATAGATGGTAGGGGAGGTGAAGGTGGTAAGCAGAAGGGAGAAGTGGTAAGAGGTCTAAGAAGGTCCGTGAAAAACCGCCTCATTCTGAACCCCCCCTGGCTCAGATATGTGCCATGTGGAATTTGGTTGGATGGCTGAGATGATTTCACTGTTTCAGGATTTGGCGATTCCCAATGCAATAGAGGAGAGACCCTTTGTATTTAAAAGTCCCAAAAGCCAAAATGGTGCCTGGGCTTAATCGTGCACCATGCATCCCTAGGATGGAAGGTTCAGATCACATTAGCTCTTTCACTTTCATAATCCCAAAAGCCTCTTGTCCCCCTTCTTTAGGCCCTGCCTTTCCACAGAACCCTGAACTATGACTGTGGGCCAGGCTCCTGGGGCTCATCACTTTTTGCGTTTTGAGTTTTTGAAATGCAAGGGAGAACAATGTCCTCCCAACCTACGATCCTCGAAATGCCAACTAGCTGACACCTGTCCCCGCCGTGATCAGAAGGCCTAGACTATTTCATGACAATGGCCACAATGGATAAGCACATGCACTAATACTCATGCAACTCAGTGACTCTGACTTTCTCTATGACCCTCAATCTTCTTCCTCAATGGATCCTGACCACTGAAAACAAATCTTTGCCCGCTCGCTTGATTTGAGTCATTGTTCGACCATTCTTGGTGCTGTAGATTACGAAACTGGAGAATTGGCTGACCACACTTAGGCTTGGAAAGGTGAAGTTTGAGAGATGGGAAAAGGAGAAGTCACCAGCCTCAAGGAGAACAAAGAAGCTCGAGACTAATTTCTCTCAGGCTCATTTTGAAAGGGAAAACAATCGATTAAAGGAAAAAATGACAAGGAGAATATATGCCCGAAAGGGAAAACTATGATCAGATCTGCAAGAAAAAAGGGGAAATACAAACAAAAACTCAGACCTATACCAACACAACAAACCATGAGGGAGGGACACGTTTATGCACTAACACACTGCAAAGCGCACAAGGGAAGTTCGTCAGGAGGTTGTTGTTGTTGTTCCTCCCTTGGCTTTTTTTTTTTGTCCCCTTGAAGATTTTGGCTACCCTGGTTTTTATTTCCCCCAACAGGTTGGTTTTGTTGGGGGTTATTTCCACTTGATCCTAGGTTATTATTGTTTCATTTTTTTCCTTTCTTCTTGGCATTATTCGGCTGATGGGATGAATTTTTTGTATTCAGTTGTTCAAAATTTTGAAATTGTTGAATGGGAGAGGGTTGAACAAAGTTAACCCCAGTGTGTGTTTGTCCTTGTGGAGGATAAATTGGTTGTGGATGACCAGGAAATGGAAAATACAGATTATTTTATGGGAATGATCTATAGGGTGCATAGGAAGGTGTAGAGATTTCACTAGCTCATAGGTTATACTATGAGGTAGAGGGGGTTCTTGAACTTGGTTGAGAGGTCAGGCGCATCATGGGTGCTGGAAAGGGTCCACTCATGGGTGGAAGGAGGACAAAAGGGTATGGATGTTGATAAAGGGGGGGAGGGTAATAAGGGGGTCCCCCATACATAGATGGATATTGGGGTGTCCTGTACATAGGTGGTGGTTGGATGTATGGATTCTTGTGTGTTGTGGTACCAATCAATCCATCCACTACATGAGACATCCCAAGTTTGTCCTGGCTGAATGGTGCAGATCTCGGGGCGTCATGTAGTATTGTGTATAAGTAACTTGACTGAGCATAAATGAGGTCATACTATTGAGCCTTGCTGATGGCTTCCTCTTAAGTTTGGGGGAAGGTGGATGCCACATCTTTGGCAAGGATAGAGATGAGTGATCTGAGAAACCAATCGAGGCATTATTCTTTGGTGGTTTTTGCTTTCCATAAACTACGTCACTGAGGCCATTCATGGATGTGGTCGGCGATATGTGTGACTGAGGTTTTTTTACACTCAGAGAGTAGTTCTATACCATTTTCATGATGAACTAGTAGTTGAAATAAGGTCAATTTTTTTTTTTCCAAGGATTCAAAAGTCACATGGGACCCTGATTTTTCGTCCACGTACCATTTGCCTGATAGGCCTGTGAGTGTGTGCTGAAAAACCTTAAACAAACAGATTCATCCATGATGTTGTTTGAATAGCACCATAAGTGGAAGGTGATGATATGGTTGGTGGGATCTTCTCCCACCTTTCCTTCAAACTTGGGAATGTATGAAGGTAGTTTGGTAGGCATAGCGGGTCATGTGGGGTGATGCAATATAGGGTCATTCGTGAGATTACTTAGATTAGGTATGTTGAGGGAGGCCAAATATGGCATGTGGGGTGGTGGTGGAGGATTAGTTCCAACCATGGTGTGAGAAGGTTGTGTGCCTGACCCTTGAGGGGGGTTTGGTGGGTTTGTACTTCTCCCTTGAGAAGAAGTTTTCCCCCCACCTCCTTGTGAAGGAGAGCTAGTGGAATGTTGGTTTTGGAAATTTGATCCAAGTAAAGTGGAACTGATCAAAGATGATCCTAAAATAGTATCACTCACAAGGGTGTGAGATGGTTGAGCCGGTGTGTTGGCGAGACTAGGAACTCCTCGTAGGATAGGAGGGATATTTTGCAAGCGTCTAGAACGATGGGGATTCTGTGAGTCCCCTATGATGTCTGACTAGAAAAGTGAATGTGTGAAAATGGTGATGAGAGAAATAAATGAACAATAGACATGTATAATTTGGGCATTCATAATATATCTCGCAATCATATGTAATCAAATGAGCATCATACATAAATCAATTGAAAAGAAGAATACATGTGGGTAGGTGGATTTTGTTTACGTGAGAGAACAAAGAAAAAAAATGATCGTGTCCTAAAAAGACGTAACGTCCTTCCTCTCAAATAGCACTCGACCTTCCAATAGTACTCAATAGTGGGGTCTAAAGCCACTAGAAGAGGAACGAGTGAAGGATGAAACAATCAATTATAACGAGGGGTAGAGGGTGCATATCCCAAAAGAGTTGGCGATATTTCCCAATAGCCATACAAAATCTGATCAAGGTGAAATTGCAACCCACAATTTCCACCTAGACAGATGTCCTAAAATTTGTCCACTAGGTACCTCGGTCAAAGTGTGACATTTAGATTTTCGGCCTCAGAAATGGGTCACGGGCTGAATCCCTTCCAAGATTTGGGTGACTCAAGGGGGGGTGCACAGAACAACCGAAACTTGGCCTTTGACCCTTCACGGGTATCTCCCTGCCTTATGGTGTTAGGAACACTTGACTTGGAGGATTTTAAAGTTCCCTATTTGTAAACTTCTAATGTTTGAAGATGTGAGAACCATATAACGGGGGGTTATTTGGATGCCTACCCTTGAGATCCTACCTAGACTAAAAATTTATTTTGGCAGCTCCCGTGGAGGAAAATTTAGTGTGTTTTTAGAAACATTTTAGAAGTAGTTGGTTGATAGATTGGGGGTGTGAACCAATCTTGTTTGAATTAAGTGGGTGGGGATAATTTATTCAAGAAATAGTGGTATGTTTTAGAATCCCTTTGGAGGAAACTTATTTCGACCTCCACAATTCGAGATGAAATTATGTGAGTGAAGAGTGACTTTGTGTGTGAGCAAGTGATAAAATGTACCAAATTTTAATAATTTAGGTGTAACCTTGCAACATGTGGACTTTCTGTGGTCCTTACAAATATTGATTAATTATCTTACTAGATGCCATTGGTACAACCTTGCAAAATTTTAAAGTCCCTAAAGTACTAGCATGTGTACATATGGGTCCTTACCAATCCTTTAAACTCCCTAATGTGACTTAATCTAAGAAATGTTTTAAAAAACTATCCTATATTGCAAGCATGTGGGAATGTATGGGCCCATTACTATAATATTTAAACTCCCCTAGTGATGTAAACTAAGAAAGTAGCTTCAAAACTATCATAAATTTGCAACATGTGGGCATGTATGGGTCCTTACAAATTTAATATGTTTTTAAGAAAGAAACTAAGAGGATCCCTAGGGGGGCTTTGTCCTCTCCTAAATATTTTGTTAAGGGAGATGAAATGTCCCCTTAATCACTTTTTATGATTCTCAAGATCGCTCTATGGTGCGAGAGAAGAGCATACTCAATGATTAAAGTTTGATTTTTGGTCCCAATGCAAGTGTTTTTATATGTGATAGTAAAGAATCTCCACTTAACTTTTACAATCAAACCAAGCAATCCATGTGGAAAATCAAAGAAAAAGAGGATAAATATGGTTATTTTTAAACCCTTAAGTGCCTATTTTTTGACTAACCCTTCATACGGAAAGGGAATCTAAGTGTTTTGATTATATAAATGGAATAAAATAAATATTTTGAAGGCTAGGGGCCTTCAAATAATCAACAAAACTCTTACAATTTGGAAATTCTGGATAGATGTGTGGCTTAAATATCAGATAGAGGCATAGTGGGCACACAATGCAAAGAGAAATTAATACCTTTTGGCGCACTATGCCCAGAGAAATGAAGTGTTGTTGGTGCACAATTCTCGGAATGCAAGTATGTGGGCTGAAATACCCACACACGTTCTGATACGCGTCGGGGGGGGTGTGATTTTAAGTGGAATTCTCCTCCTCAAGCTCCAAACCTACCTCTTTGTAGGTAATGTTAGACTGGTTATGATCCCTACAAGGAAAATGGGTCTAAAAGAAGTGCTCAAACAACCCAAATAGGGAGGAAATTGATACCTTCTCCTGAGTATGGTCACCAATCTGTTGTGTCATTTTCTCCACTTGAATGAGAAAAAGAAGGGAACTTGCAATTCTAGTTGGGCCTACTAGACATGACAGCGGTTAGTGTATGAATCAAACAATTCAATCACATGAAATAAACAAACAACTAAGCTAGAAACAACTAAAGAAATAAAACTAAAATGCATGAGGAAATTAGAACCAAAATCAATCAAACAAATGACCAATAATCATGCCACCAATAGAAAAATATATTAGTTGGAAAACACTATAGAGAAAGGAGGACTTATGGATCCCCTCTTCCTCCTTGGGAGGGCTGTTGAATCCCCTATGTGAGAGCTCTTCTTACAATGATAAACTAGAAAGCAAATGGATAAGAAATCCAAGCCTATTCCCTCAAGAGATGAGGTGAATAGTTTATTGAGATGATGCTAGTATGATTCAAGAAGAAAAGAGGTTTCTTGAAGGAGAATAGAGGCAGCATAACAATGCAATGAGATTCTTGAATTCTTAGTGCACCCATAGCCTCCTTTTATAGCATGTCTTTGAGGCAATATCCAACTAGTCTTTAGTGTGAACAAGGGGCCCTTTAGGGAATCCTTAGGTCTTTGACCAACCCTCCATTCGGATTCAGCTCAGATTTGAGGGTCAAATAAAGTTGGGAGCTGGTCCAAAAGTGGGTGAGGGGCTGACAAGAACCATAAATGCATTGTTCATAGGAATGTGCGGCTTTCGCGTACACAGTCACGCATATGGTGCATGTGTGCTCTACAATCTTTTTTGGCTTGCATATGCTTCCTTTAGTGTTTCAACGCATGTCAATTTTTTGACCATTTGTGTTACCACAAATTCTATTATGGGTCGTTTTCTCTCCCAAGTCGAGCCCATGGCGTAAAAGGTGAAGAGGCCAGCTAAAAACCCACTAAAGGGAAATTATTTGGGGTCTGTGCTAGAAGTCTCCAAGTGCATATCTTAGAAAATCTCATTATGGGTTCAAAGTCAAGCGAGTGGGAAAAGATTTGTTTTCAACAGGCAGGATTCGTTGAAGAAGTAGATCGACGATCGGTGGGAATTTGCGATTATTAAAGTTGCTCGAGGATTAGCACCAAGTACATCACCTATATCACAAAAGTGATCAGGTCCATCCATTTCAGCAGAGGCATGTGGCATGCGAATGAGCTTTGTCGTGTTTCGGTTACCGAGACTTCAAGAGAAGAGGAGAAAAAAATCCCGATGGGCGAATTCCTGAAAGAATATGGTTCGTTGATCATGGAACAGTCTCAGTCGTCCATCGGGGATGACTCTTGGCACATGAAGCTAAGGAGAGGGAAGATTTGGGTGGCTAGGATCTGCGTGCCCAGATCTAAAGCCAAGGTTCCATTCTGAACCCCCTTTTCCATTCTACCTTTAACAAGGAAGGGGGGCTCCGAAATTGAGCATGCATCTCTCAACGACCTGGATTTGGGAGCCTGGATCTACGGTCAAGGTTGGATTCTAGACCCCCTTTGCCTATCTATCTTTAATAGGGGGGGGGGGGGGGGGGGGCCCAGAATTGGCATATTAAACCACCCCCCCCCCCCTGTCACATCTCTGATTTCCTCCACTGTCCACCTTCCACTATGTGTCTTCCACTCAACGCCATCCTAGCCCATCCCTTTCCCCTGACCTTGCTCCCACTTATCACCTCCTACCAGGTTTTTGTCCCAACATTTTTCCCTCGGTTTCCACTTCCCCCATGTCATATTCCATTTCCCTTTTGTCCATCTCATTATCCTCTCACCTCCTATCATGTGCCTCTCTCTCTCTCTCAGTCACCTCCACCTGTATGATTGTCCCTACTTCTCCTCCACCTTACCTTTCATCCACCTGTACCCCGCGCTCCATGCCACTTCCACCTGTGTCCTATCCATACCCCATGAAATTTCTCATCTAGTGTCACAACACCACCTCATCCTCCTCGCCAAAGTCTCATCCACGTCTGCCTACCGGGTCTCCTTGTAGCAGTCTAGCAAAGGAGCAACAACCAAAGAAAGGCTGCCACATTGTCCGAGTGTAGAATTGACCAGGGCCTCTCATATCTTGATGAATTAGTTAATGAAAATGAGGAAGGTGGGTGAGACATCATCCCATTCCTTAAATAGAAGGTTAGAAAGGAGCGTGCACAGAGACAGGCTATCAGTTCATCCTGACAAATATTGCATCTGACAGACGACTGCATGGGCAGTCTGCCCAACATCTGCATGCGTCGCCTGACAGAGAAGCTTCTCAACATCAATCATTGAACCCATGATATGACTGTACTTTCAGAGCCAGAGTCAGTTCCATGTATATGTATTCAATTTTTCCATTTTTGTATCTATCGATGGTAGAGAGAAGCTCCCGATTGTAAAGTTTTAATGGACGTTCTAGTTCCCTGATTATGTATCTGTATGTGAAATTTTTGGTTTAATGACAGACATCTTTCTCATCCCATCTAGTTTTCATCTCACACTGAGGGAGTTCATGATTGACTGATTCACATGAATCATTGTGACTGTGTTATGATAAAGGTTTCATTGTAGCACTGTTATATTCTCCAGTGTTTCTACAATTTGAATGTAAGAAGTTCTTGTGTTCAAGTTTTCCTTCTACAGGATGTTAGAAACTTGATGTTTATAATAGACCTTTGCATTTCCTTTTTGAATTATTCCTCCTTCTCACCCTTACTACAACCTACTATATGAAGTTTAACTAAGACCTCACCTGCCTGTGCATGTCCAACCTAGTTTCAGAGTTAGAATGATATTGTTCTAAGTTTTCTTCCATTTGATCACCCTTTATAAACAAATCGTGACATAAAATGATGGGTGTTAGGCTTACTCCTACTACAATCTAGGAGTGACTTCTGACGCTAACATTTCTGGCATTGCTACCAGGGATGAAGTTGAAAATTTTCCCTGGGATTGAACAACATCGAGCATCTGATTCTGAAGGTGCATCAGGCATCAACGCCCTATGAGATTTCTACTGTGCACTTGGCCACTCCATTGTGATTACTCCACTATGGAGAACCTGTTGTTTTAGGTTTGGATTCTAGAGGTAGACACACGCGGTCCCATCCACAGCTACCTCTAGCTATGCCTGAAGCTGATCCAAAGGTGATTATCAGAAAAGGAAATGCCTCTCAAGGAGAATCTTCCACCGCTGAACTAGGTAATTTGTCGTCTCCTTCTATAGAAACTCCATTTTCTTCTTCTCAACTTCCTAGCAGACCTTTTTCTGAAGTTTATTATTCCCTGAATTTCAAAAGTGTTCCTACTGAGTTTTCCCCTCCTGGTCTGGGATTGGAGGGAGAAATCCTTGTCACTCCCCTCTCCCCTGAAGTTGTACCTTGGCGTAGACCTAGGACCACAAAATATTTCCCCACTCCTAGCTTTGACACCCCTCCTCTTATTACTGTTGTTGAAAATGCACAGAGAGAATCATTTGCTAACTCAATCCCCTTAGCCTTCTCTCTGAATCCACCATTGTTTCCCCTTCCACCTGGAAGCTCATTTCCAGTATTCCCTATTCAAGATCATTCTCCTCCACCTAATATTCCTATGGTAGGAGAAAATTCCCCCATGACTAGAATGGAGGCTATAGTAGTTGCTAGGTATGCTCCCCTAGTGTTACCTCAACCTCTCAATGCCCTTCCAGCAGATGGCTACCTCAAGCAGCTGCCCAAGTTTACAGGAGAAGGGGACATAGCTGCAAAAGAACACCTTGAAGCCTTTTACAGTTTTACAGATGGTCATGTTATCATGCATGTAGATGTATGGATGAGGATTTTCATCCATATCCTTGAAGGCAAGGCTAGAAAGTGGTTTAGGGCCCTTCCTCCTAGATCCATCGATGGGATTGAGGCTTTGGATAATGCTTTTTTGAGACAATGGAAAGACAAAAAAGACTTCATGTATTACATGACAGAGTTTGGGTCTTTGAAGAGAAAGGAATGAGATTTTGTCTCCGACTTCTCCAAGAGATTCAATAAAATGTACAATAAGATCCCCGTTGACATAAAGCCCTCAGAAGCCTCTGCTAAAATCACTTATGCTAGCACTTTTGATCCCAATTTATGCCTACTATTGAGGGAAAGGAGAGCCACTACTTTGGCTCACATGCAGGATGCAGTCGTGGAAGTAGAATCTAACATATTGGTTGTTGACTGAATCATAAATAAGGTTGATAGAGACATATTCAGGAAGAGATTTGAAGCCTACCCATCCAATTCCTCTCCCCTTTCCCTTCATACGAATGAGGTAACTAAAGTGATAGAATCACTTTCGACTAGAATGGAAAGGTGGGAGTTAGAAGGGAAGCCCATGTACATAAATCCCCAAAATACTGATAACAGAGGCTTCAGGAGGCCTACTAACAATGTTTCACAGGATTTTCCAAGGGAACAAAGGGGAAAAGTTAGAGAAGATCAAAGGATTCAAACCCCTCTCCAAAATAACCTAGTTTCTCATGAGGAAGGAGAGGAGATAGATGATCTCGGCCGTGAAATTCATTGTATTGAAGACAGTTCCCCTTTTCCCCGTTTGACTCAATCTGCATATGAAGAATCCCTTATGAACATTCAAATCAATGAGTTGGGTAAAGGGGAAAAGGCCAACAACACTCCTAATAGATACCATCTCAGGTCAAAGAAGAAATAAGGGAATTTTGATAGCCAATATTAGCCCTTCATAGAAAAAAGGCCTACTAAACCTACAACAATCACTACTAAAGAAAAGAAAACTCAGAATACTTTGCCAACAACCAAGGAACCTGTCTCTGAGGTAAGGGAAGCTCTTAAGCCTCTTTCCTCCTTTGGCTTTGAGTATGAAATTCAAAATATTAGGATTCCTGTACCCCTCTCAGAGCTAGTTAAAAATGAATATTTCAAAAGGTCCCTCTCCAAACTGCTACAATCTGAGTCCCCCCAGCTTTCCACAGACTCAATAAATCTTCAAGATGAGAATCCAATAGTCATCCTAGGCCCCATGGTAGAATACATAGATGATTCATCCCCTCCCTTCTACACATCCCTAAACATACATGATAAGGTGTCGCATAATTGCCTCATGGATTTAGGAGCTTCCCACAACCTTATGCCCAAAATAATCATGGAAGAATTGTGACTAGAAGTGACAAAGGATTATCACAATCTGTATTCTTTTGATTCAAGGAAGGTCCAATGCCTTGGAGTCATCAAAGATTTGGTGGTCTCTTTATTTCAGCTGCCAATGAAGAGTGTGGTCATGGACATTATAGTAGCAGATGTTCCCCCCGAGTTCGGCATGTTGTTGTCAAGATCTTGGATTAAAAGACTTGGAGGAACATTACAGATGGATCTCACATATGCCACCATTCCAGTATTCGGAGGGGAACATAGGAGGTTGTATAGAGAAGCTCAGCTAGCCTACATTGTTAGTGATGAATCAAACCCCACCAATCATCTTATCTTTGTACTTGACACTAATTTGGGGTCTAGTTTATTGCAACTCACTGATACTCCTGAAGCCCCATTTTAAATAAGAAAGAATCCCATTGTTAATCATGAGATACCTCCTCCAAGCACCTCTGTTTGGAAGATGTTCTTCGATGGAGATTATTCTAGCGAAGGCCCTGGTGCTGGAGTGGTTTTTGTGTCGCCTTGTCAGGAAACCATATCCCTGTCATACAAGCTAGAATTTGAAGTTACCCACAATGTGGTAGAATATGAAGCTCTTGTTCTGGGTTTAAGGGCTGAAAAATAAATGGGAATAGAAGAGGTAGCAGTGTTTGGAGATGCTGAGTTGATTATCCAGCAAGTCAGAAATGCTTATCGGGCTAAGCAGCCTCAGCTCAAGAATTACAAAAATGAGGTGTGGGACCTGATTGATAATATCAAGCATTGGAAGGTATTCGAAGATGATCTTGAAATCAAAAAATTTCTTCAGTCTATCGATGAAGTTTCTGCATTACAAATTAATCAGGATCCTGATCTCGAAAGTCACTATCACCCTGAGGTATTTTTAAATAAAATTGCTAATCACCATATTATTCATCTTCCTAGCAATCACATTCCGAAGGGACTAGTCCCTTTAGAAAGACTGTTCAATGGGAATGATGTGGTAGTAAAGGGTAGGGTTTCAGATGAATATGTTGATACAATGGGGTTTAACATCAGCACATAGGAGGAACCTAAGTTTTTCAAGTTTTCAAGAAGTTTGACCAAAGAGAATAGGGCCGATTATACCGAGTTATTAAGATATTTTGTTGATGTGTTTGGATGGACCTATGAAGACCTCAAGACATATGACACATCTGTCATTGAACACAAGATCCCACTGAAGGAAGAGGCCAAGCCATTTAGGCAGAAGCTAAGACAGATAAATCCCATGTTGTTTCCTGTCATGGGGAGAGAAGTGAAAAAGTTTTTAGATGCCCAAATGATTTCCCCCTTGAGATATTCTGAGTGGGTGGCCAATTTGGTCCTAGTGAGGAAGAAAAGTGGAGAAATCAGGCTCTGTGTTGATTTCAGGAACCTGAACAGGAGCTCAAAGAAAGACAACTATCCCTTGCCCAACATGGAACACATACTACAGAGGGTAACTAGGGCATCTAGGATATCCATGATTGACGGTTTTTCTGGCTATAATCAGATATCAGTCATGCATGAGGACAGAGAAAAAACAACCTTCACCACTCCGTGGGGCACATTCATGTATGCCAAAATGCCTTTTGGATTAATGAATGCAGGAGAAACATTTCAACGAGCCATGGACATAGCCTTCATCGGGGAGAAATATTAGTTTGTGGTGATCTATCTGGCTAACATCATAGTCTTCTCCAGGTCTGATAAGGAGCACTGTTGTCACTTAAAGAATTTTTTCTTGAAATGTCAGAGGTTTGGCCTTTCGTTAAATCCCAAGAAATATTTGTTTTCTATGAAGGAGGGGAAGCTACTAGGCCATATAGTACCAGTAGAGGGATTTAGAATTGATCCCAGTAGGGTAGAGGCAATTTAGACCCTGTCACTTCCCAAGTCTAGAAAAGAGGTCCAGGATTTTTTGGGAAAGATTAACTTTCTGAGAGGGTTAGTCTCAAATTTTTTTGAGTTGGTGAAACACATCACAACCATTCTCAGAAAGGGAAATGAAGTAAAATGGGCTGCTGAACCCAGGGAATCCTTTGTCCAAATAAAAAAGGCATTGAATGAGGCACCTGTACTGATCAATCCTAATTATTCCAAGGATTTCCTAGTTTTTCCTTTTTCTTCTTTTGATATAGTAGCAGTGGTCTTATTGCAAAAAAATGAGGAAGGGTGAGAAAAACCCATTTAATTCTTCAATAAGTTATTAAGGGATGCAAAAATCAGGCATGAGATCATGAAGAAACAGGCCTATGCCTTGGTTAAATCTCTCAAATCTTTTAGAGTCTATGTCTTGCACTCAAGAGTGACTGCATACGTTCCTTCGGCCTTTGTGAAATACATCCTTATACATCCTAACATTGATGGGAGAAGAGGTAAATGGATTGCCAAGATCCTTGAGTTTGACCTGGAGATAAATCCCACCAAGTTGGTTAAAGGGAAGGGTTTATCCAAGATACTAGCTGAATCCAATTGCAAGGCCTTGGGGGTTAGCTTAATCAATGCTTTCTCAGAAAATCAGTAAGCTGAGTCATCTAAAAAAAGATCTCAGGGTGACTTATCACTAGCAAAATGCACCTGGTACAAAGACGTTTTGTACTTTCTGCAAGAGTTGAAGCCTCCTGATGGAATGGGAAAAAGAAGGGCAAGAGCTTTAAATATCAAGGTGGTCAGATATTGACCAAGTCTTGTATTAGAGAGACCCTCTAGGGGTGTTTCTGAGGTGTTTGAACCCATAGGAAGCCCATAAAGTTATGTTTGATTTCCATAGCAGCCTTTGTGGAGGTCATCATTTTTGGAACACCACAGCTCACAAAATTCTCAGGGCTGGGTACTACTGGCCCACTTTATTCACTGATGTTTGCAGAGAAGTCAGATCTTGCATCAAATGCCAAAGGTTCTCAGGAAAGCAGCAAATCAAATCTCTACCACTAAATCCTGTACTATCTTCAGCACACTTTCAATAGTGGGGGTTGGACTTCATTGGAGAAATTCATCCTCCTTCAAATGGCCAACACAGATGGATCCTAACTACAACAGACTATTTCACCAAGTGGATAGAAGTTGCCCCCACCAGGATTGCTTCAAATAAGGTAACTATCATCATCCTGGAGGATATCATAGCCAGATTTAGCTATCCTAGCAGAATTGTCACTGATAATGTTGCTTCTTTCAAGTCTGACCCTCTGGTTAATTTCTATGAGCAGTTTGATATTTCACTAATTCACTTCACTCCCTATTATCCTCAAGGAAATGGACTGGAAAAATCTTCCAATAAAAGCCTAATCAAGCTCATTAAAATGTTATTGGAAGACAATAGGAGGGCCTGGGATTCAAATCTCAAATTCGCTCTATGGGTTGATCGAGTGACAACAAATAAGTCCCTGGGCACCTAACCTTTTCAACTGGTTTATGGGGCGGAGGTTGTGTTTCCCACTTAGCTCGCTTTACCTATAGCAAAATTCTTTCAAGATCATGAAGGAGAGCCAGACCATATGGTCAAATGAATTCATCAAATGGTGGAAGTGCAATAGATCAGGGAGCAAGTAATGAACATAGCTTACAGTCATCAACAGAAGATCAAGCAGGCCTTTGATAGGAAGGTTAGAAAAAAGGAATTTGAGCTGGGTGATTTGGTGCTTAAGTGGGATGCACCCTGGCAGAATAGGGGCAAACACAACAAGTTTGATTCTCTCTAGATTGGGTCCTTCAAAATATCTGAAGTATTCTTGAACAACACTTATAGGTTGCGGGATTTGGAGGGCAAAGAAGTTTTTAATGGCCCAGTAAATGGGCATTTCTTGAAGAAATTTTTTTCTGAACCTTAGACGGCTCCTATTTTTTTTGTAAATATTGTTTTTTTTGTTTTTTTTCATCTAAATAAATGACTCCATAGCGCAATGACAAGGCACTAAAACTACAGAAGGAGTTCTTATAGCATCGCAGGGACAACTTTATCCCCCATGGAGCCTAATGTTAGCACAAATTCTAGTATGGGTCGTTTTCTCTCCCAATTCGAGCCCATGGCGCAAAAGGTGAAGAGGCGAACTAAAAACCCACTAAAGGGTGATTATTCTCGGCCTGTGCTAGAAGTTCCCAAGCGCATATCTCAAAAAATCTCGTTCTGGGTTTAAAGTCAAATGAACGGGGAAATATTTGTTTTCGACGGCTAGGATTCGTCGAGGAAGCAGATCGACGATCAACAGGAATTCATGATTAGCAAAGTTGCATGAGGATTAGCACCAAGGACATCACCTATATCATAGAAGTGATTGGGGTCGTCCATTTCAGCAGAGGCATGTGGCACACAATCGAGCTTCATCGTGTTTCGGTTACCAGGAATTCGAGAGCAAAGGAGCAAGAACTCCCGATGGGAAAATTCCCAAAAGAATCTGGTTCATTGATCATGGAGCAGTCTCAGCCATCCATCAGGGACAACTCTTGGAGCATGAAGCTAAGGAGCAGGAAGATCTGGGTAGCCAGGATCTGCGTGCCTAGATCTTTGACCAAGGTTCCATTTCATACCTCCTTTTCCACTCTACCTTTAACAAGA
>JZKD02S1986963.1:404868-422158 GCA_000966675.3 Picea glauca
TTAATAAGGGGGGGGGGGAGTTAAGAAATGACGGCTTGAAGTGGGCCCCCCCTTGTCACATCTCTGATTTCCTCCACTGTCCACCTTCCACCATGTGTCTTCCACTCAGTGCCATCCTGTCCCATCTCTTTCCCCTTTCCTTGCTCCCACCTGTCACCTCCTACCAGGTTTTCCTCCCCACATTCTTCCCTCATTTTCCACTTCCCCCATGTCATATTCTTTTTCCCTTTTGTCCATCTCATTATCCTCTCACCTCCTGCCATGTGCCTCTCTCTCTCTCTGATTCCCCTCCACCTATATGATTGTCCCTACTCCTCCACCTTACCTCTCTCATCCACCTATACCCCGCGCTCCATGTCACTTCCACTTGTGTCCTACCCATACCCCATGGAATTTCTCATCTATTGTCACAACACCACCTCATCCTCCTTGCTAGAGTCTCGTCCACGTCCACCTACTAGGTCTCCTTGTAGCAGTCCAACAAAGGAGCAACAACCAAAGAAAGGCTTCCATGTTATTTGAGTGCAAATTTGACCAGGGCCTCTCAAATCCTGATGAATTAGTTAATGAAAATGAGGAAGGTGGGTGAGACATCATCCCCTTCCTTAAATAGAAGGTCAAAAAGGAGCGTGCACAGAGACAGACTGTCAGTTCATCCTCACAAAGATCACATCTAACAGATGACTGCATGGGCAGTCTTCCCAACATCTGCATGCACCGCCTGACAGAGAAGGTCCTCAATGTCAAGCATTGAACTCATTATGTGATTACACTTTCAGAGCCGGAGTCAGTTCCAAGTATATGTAGGTAATTTTTCTATTTTTGTATCTATCGATGGTAGAGTGAAGTTCCCGATTGTAATGTTTTAATGGACATTCTAGTTCCCTGGTTATGTATATATATGTGAAATTTCTTGTTTAATGACAAACAACTTTCTCATCCCATCTGGTTTTCATCTCATACTGAGGGAGTTCATGATTGACTAATTCACATGAATCATTGTGACTGTGTTATGATAATGGTTTTATTGTAGCACTTTTATATTCTCCAGTGTTTCTGCAATTTGAATGTAAGAATTTCTTGTGTTCAAGTTTTCCTTCTACAGGATGTTACAAACCGGATGTTTATAACATACCTTTGCATTTCCTTGTTGAATTCTTCCTCCTTTTCACCCTTACTACAACCTACTATCTGAGGTTTAACTAAGACCTCACTTGTCTGTGCATGTTTGGCCTAGTTTCGGAGTTAGAACGATATTGTTTTGAGTTTTCTTCCATTTGATCACCCTTTATAAACAAATCAGGACATAAACTGATGGGCGTTAGGCTTACTCCTGCTGCAATCCAAGAGTGACGTCTGACGCTAACAAGTTGTATAGTTTGTGCCTTTTGGAAATGTATTTTTGAGGTTGCAAGTGAACCAATAGGTGTTGAGAAATGTTTTATTCCTGTAACCATTTTCAGGAGATACTGCGGAAGAAATTTTAGTGATAACACTCTTCATTATTATGGCACTCTCAGTAGAAGAAACATTAATGTATTTCAGCTATACATATGATCCTAACTTCACACATCAAGGGGCATCTGTTATCATTGAAATTTTGTATGCAGCATTGCATGCAAATGGTTACATAAATACAACAATTCCAACATCAATTAGTTCACCTGCAACACAAAAATGCATTTCAAAAGGAAAAAACTATACAATTGGGAAAAAATAACATGCACAAACTCACTAAAGTAAGTGTGCAAAGTGCACATGACAACAAATCCCGTAGAGCGCAAAATGCACCATATGTACGACTGTGTACAAGAAAAGTCACACACTCCTATGAATGACGCATTTATGGTTCTTGTCGACCCCCTAACGACTTATGGACCTGCTCCCAACTTGATTTGACCTTCAAATATGAGTGATATCTGAATGGGGGGTTGGTCAAGGGCCCCTTTTTCACACTAAGAACCAATTGAATATTGTCTTGAATAAATGATATAAATGGAGGCCATGGGTGCACTAAGAAACCAATATCTTCATAGTATTGTTATGTTGCCTCAATTCTCCCTTGAGAATCCTCTTTTCTCCTAGGATCATTCTAGCATCATTGCAATAGTCCATTCCACTCACCTCTTCAGGGAATAGGCATTGATTTTCTTCATCATTTGCCATTTTTATTCCATTGTAAGAAGAGCTCTCCATTAGGGAACTCAATATCCCTTCCAAGGAGGAAGAGGGGACCCATAAGTCCTCATTTTTCTCTACAGTATTTTTCCAACTAATATAGTTATGCATTGGTGGCATAATCTTGGTCATTGGTTGATTTTTTATGGTTGTAAGTTTCTTATGCATTCTAGTTTTTATTTCCTTAGTTGTTTTAGTTTGCTTATTTGTTTATTTCATGTGTTTGTTTTGTTTAATCCACTCACTAACCTCTGTCTTGTGTAGCAAACCCAACTAGGCATGCAAGTGCCATTGTTTTTCTCACCCAAGTGATGAAACATGCACAACACACCTCATGAGGTAAAAAATAGCACTCCCTCTTAGCGAGAGAGGTGTCTCCACCACGATCAATATTTGATCCAATAAAATTTGTTGTTGTTGTTGTAGCTGCTCCCTCTGATACAGAAGGTCCACCTACTACTTCTACTACAATCTAATCTACTGTGTTGTTATGGTCATCTACCAATGTCATGTCATACCAGCTAATGGTCCCAAACATTGATCTCTACTCCAAGCCACCTTTGGACCCACCTATAGGCTTTCCCAACAACCTCTACATCATACCTTTCCTAATTCCAAGCCTCATTGTTGCATCCAAGTCCCCTCCCTCGACACATAGCAGTACTTGTCCATCCACAAACAACATTCTATACCCCATATTTTCCATAATTTATACAAAGAGAAATTTAACCCTCATATCTAGTTCATACATCACCATATCCACCTCCAAAGACACTCCTAAATCTGGTTGAAATCTGACACATCCAACCCCTTTACTGCATGCATGGTGTGCACCCCACTCTAAACATGGAAATATGAGACCGTCTCCAAAAAACCAAGGATCACTGACCTCATTCCCATCATATGGTGAGATGATCCACTATACAAAAACCATGCCCCAATATCCTCCAACTCAACCAATATTCCACTTCTAGAAAGAGTCGCCACCAAAGAAAACATGTCATTGAATTTTTCCACAAACACATCCATCTCATAAAATGTTATGGTTGTTAGCTCCGACTCCTTCTTCTTGTTGTTGTTCTTCTTCTTGGGACATTGGTTGGAATAATGGCCAGTCTTGTGACATGAAAAAAATCACACTTTTCTCATGTCCCTGAACCCTCCCACTTGACTTCTCTTCTTTGCATGAAGATCCACATTCTCCTCCTTCTCACTCTTTGGCTAGCTAGCCTAAGTGGAATTAAGTCTCAACTCCTCCCAGGTGAATTCATCCCACAATATCTCCTAATCAAGGAGCTTATCCTGAGCCACCACTCCACAGACAAATACTTCCCACTATTGGTGAATCCATTCAAGGTTGTCCTCATCAACTTTGTCTCATCCACTGCTTCTCCCATAGTTTCTAGTTCATCTTTGATCTGAGCTAACTTGGTGAGGTAGGTGAATATTGAATCTCTTTTGTCCAGCTTCATGCTCCTAAGCTTCACTCTGAGCAACATCTTCCTATTCTTGTTATTAGACTGATACAACTTTACGAGGGCATCCCACGTTTCCTTGGTTTTTTTAATATTCCATATATAAAAAGTATGCAAAACAGAAATAAATAGCTAGAAATGGAATATGAATAACAATATAACCAGAACAACACCACAATAATACCAAAATGATGCCATAATAATACCAAAAAGAACACTTTGACTACTGAGAGCAATGTTCACTTGAGGCGGCAACCTCCAGCAGAGAAGAGCTTTGTTACAATAATATCCAAGACAAGAGTTCCCATACCCTTGAATCCTATTTATACTAAATATGTCTATCAAAAGAACCATCTAGAGGAAGATCCTTCTAGAAGCGAAAGCTTTTATTAGGTCTTCTTACATTGGACTTATTCTTCCTTATTGCTAGGCCTTATTAATATTGTCCTTTATTACATGGAAACACATTATTCTACCTACACGAGGGGTTAGGTCTTGTTAGGCCTTGTAATATACCAGATATAAAAAGTATGCAGAATAGAAATAAAGTGCTAGAAATGGCAGAATAACAACAATATAACCAGAATAATCACCACAATAATACTGAAATGATATAAGAATAACAATAGAAATATCACTTTGATTCTGAGATCAATGTTCACAAGCCTCTTCGAGGGGGAAACCTCTAGTCGAGTAGATCTCTATTGCAATAATCTCCAAGCTAGGGTTCTCATACCCTCAACTCCTATTTATACTAAATATGTCTATCAAAAGAAGCATCTAGAGGAAGATTCTTCTAGAAGAGGAAGATTCTATTAGGTCTTCTTACATTCAACTTATTATATTTTATTGCAAGGCCTTATTAATATTGACCTTTATTACATCCTAATATATTGTTCTACCTATGTGTGGGTTAGGACCCTAACTTTTCCTCCCCCTTAAAAGAAGCCTTGTCCTCAAGGCTTGATATGTGGAAATTACCGTAGAATGGTAGCTGGTTCCCAAGTGGCATCTGCTAGAGTTGTATCTTTCCACTAGATTAACATTTCCTTGATGGTTATTTGATGCAGGTGATGCTCACGCTGGTCCAAAATTGCTTGTGGTTGTAGACAAATGGATCCTTCTTCAGCTAACTCGGGAAGGTTGGTTTGAATTTTTCACTTAGCTTCGATCACCTTCTTTAAGAAGGAAACATGAAAAGCATGATGTAGCTTCGAATGACTGGGCAAAGCTAACTGATAGACCACCTATCCCACACACTTGCGAACTATATAAGGACCATAAAATTTTGGCGCTAGCTTCTAACAATGCTTGGCCTTGATGGAATTATGCTTGTAAGGTTGTAGGTGAAGAAACACCTGATCCCCTTCTTCAAATTGACATTTAGAGTGACTTTGATCTGCTTGTTGCTTCATGCGATTTTGTGCCATGACCAAATTCTCTTTGAGGGTACAAAGAATAACCTCTTGAAATGTAAGTGTTTGGTCAACCGTGTGGACCTTCGAGACACCAGGTAAGTATGAGAGAACTGAAGGTGGCTTATGTCCATATACCACTTCAAAAGGAGTCATGCGTGTAGTTGCATGGTATGAAGTGATGTACCACCATTCAGCTAGGGGTAACCATTGAGCCCACTAATTTTTCTTTTCTAAGGCAAAACACCTCAAATATGTTTCCAAACACTTGTTGACAACTTTTGTTTGACCATCAGTCTGGGGATGATAAGTTGTACTGAGATGAAATTGGGTTCCTTGTAGCTTGAACAGTTCTTGCCAAAAATTGCTTGTAAACGTTGGGTCACGATAAAAAACAATAGAGTGTGGCATGCCATGAAGCTTGAAATGAGCGCAGAAATGAGCATACTTGGAAAGGCGATCAACAACCACCATGATGACTGATTTATTTCCCGATTTGGGTAAGCCTATAATACAATCCATAGAGAGGTCCTTCCAAATAGCAGGTGGAATCAAGAGCGGTTGTAGTGTGCCCAGAGATTTGACTGTTTCTCCCTTGTTGCATTGAAACACATCACATTCAGTGACAAAATTATGAATGTCCTGTTTCATACCATCCTAGAAAAAAGAACGTTTGACCCCGTCATAGGTTTTGGTGAACCTGGATTGCCCCACTATCGGTGTAGCATGAAGCTTAGAAAGTATCATGGATTTAAGCTTTGATTGTTTATGTAAATACAAATGGCCTTTGTATCGAAGCTCATCATGGAGCCAAGAGTACCCTGGGGGAGCTGGAGCATTGGACTGCAATTGTTGGATTAGCTGCAAACCTTTGGGATCTTGTATCCATTCCTGGCGAATGGCTTAGAACCAATCTGGTACAATGAAGGAAAGAGAAAAAAGGGATCCTTCATCTTCATATTTGCGGGAAAGTCATCCACAATCGCATTTTCTTTTCCTTTATTGTAAATGATCTCATAATCATAGCCAAATAACTTAGTTACCCATTTTTGTTGCTCTGAGGAGGAAATGCATTGTTCCAGAAAATACTTGATGCTTTGATGGTCTGTCTTAATTTGGAGGCATTGCCCCAATAGATAAGGGCGCCACAAAGAAATGACATGCATAATAGCCAACATTTCCTTTTCATAGATAGATTTTCCCAAATTTCTTTCAGATAGTTGCTTGTTGGTAAAGGCCAAAGGCCGACCCTCTTGCATGAGGACAACACCAATTCCTTTCCCTGAAGCATCACATTCCAAGACAAAGGTCTTTGTGAAATCAGGAAGGGTCGGGACTGGAGTGGTGCACATGGCCATCTTCAAGGTTTGAAAATCTTGAGAAGTAGTTGGAGTCTAAGTGAAAGAGTTCTTTTCTAGGAGAGCAGTGAGAGGTGTTGCAATATTTCCATAATTCTTAACAAACTTGTGATAATAACCTGTTAAGCCTAGAAATCCACACAAGCTTTTGAGATTATTTGGGTGAGGCCAGTCTTGCATAGCTTCAATATTTTTTGGATCCACCCTGACGCCATCCTTGCCACACAGATGACCCAGGTACTCTACTTCTGAGGCGCCAAAAGCACATTTAGACTGTTTCAGGAAAAGTTGGTGTTGAGAGAGTAGATGAAGAACACAATCCACATGAACAAGATTTTCTATCCAAGTCTTGCTATAGATGAGGATATCATCAAAGAAAACTAGGATAAAATAACAAAGCAAAGGATGAAAGACATGATTCATGAGGCTTTGGAAGGTGGAGGGGGCATTACACAAGCCAAAGGGCATGACCAAAAACTCATAGTGGCCCTCATGATTTCTAAAGTCAATCTTAGGAATGTTTTCCTCTTTCATACGTATCTAGTGGTAGACCGAACAAAGATCAAGTTTAGTAAAGAATTGGACAACACTCAATTCATCCAGGAGGTCATCAATGACAGGAATGGGAAATTTGTCTTTAATGGTAAGTTTGTTGAGGTCATGGAAGTTAGGACACATTCGCTAAGAAACTTCTTTCTTTGGGACCATGACCACAGGAGAAGAGTAGGGGCTCGTACTAGGGCGGATAATGCTTGCATTAAGGAGTTCCTGGACCATTTTCTCAATTTCATTTTTTTGGGAAAAGGGGTGGCGATACAGACAAATATTGGGAGAAAGGCTTCCAGGTACAAGGGGAATGGAATGATCATGAACACCATGTGAAGGGGGGAGTCCCTAGGTAGTGGAAAATACCACTTTATGTTTAGAAATGATGGCTTGGAGGTGTTGCGACACCGAGGGTGTTTATGTTGCTTGTATGGCATGGAGTTGAGAAATAACACCAGAATGACCCTTTTTGAGCATATTTTCCATGCGATGGGAACTAATGATCTCAGGTGAACTAGTGTTGATGCCTTGGAACTTATATTGGTGGCCCTCTTAGTCAAATTGCATGCTTAATTCCTTAAAATCCATGAGAATGGGACCCAAAGTCCTTAGCCAGTATGCACCCAACACAATGTCACACCCGCCCATGTCTATAGAAAACATATGAGATTTCAGGTGGTAGTCACCAATTTGGAGAAACACATTTTCACAATGCAATCCACATTTCATGCAGCCACCATTGGCAATCATGATTTGGAAATTATTGATGGCATGGATGTAGGAATGAGTTTATTGGGCAATGCAGCGATGAATAAAATTATGGGTGCTCCCACTATCAACCAGAATGATGACCTTCCGATGCTTGATGTAACTGATTAGATTGAGGGTTTGGGGAGTGGAGAATATAGTGAGATCATTGAGGGAAATGTCTGGTTCTACTTCGGGAGGGTCTGAGGGAGGGGTTATGTCGGGGGTTTCATGTGACTTAGACACAAGAGGAGTTTCAATATCCTCTTCTGAAATATCCTTGGAGATGGCCATAAACAACTTTATTTCCTTACACTTGTGGCCTGGGAAATATTTGTCATCACAATTAAACAAAGGCCTTTGAGTTGGAATTCATCCATTTCAGCCCTGGTCAATTTTTTGATCTTTAGTGGAGCGGAGGGAGTAGTGGGATTCATTGGTTCAAGGTGAGGGATAAAGGAGGGTTTCCAGTTTTGAGAAGATACAACCTCATGTTCTTATTGATCTCTTTTAGTAGCCTCCACCCAAATTTGGGTCCAAGCCATGAGGACATGGGCCCGAATCTCATCCTTGACGCCACTGATAAAGCATTCTCAAAAAAAGGCATCAGACATGCCCTCTGTCCGAAAATCCAGGTGCTCAAAGGAAGATATAAAGTATTCCACTATTCCTGATTGTTTCAACTTTGTCAAATGGACCAAATGGTTGGTGTCAGTGTCAAATCATTCATAAAGCTCTACCACAAAGTGTGTCCAAGAAATATACCCTTGACAAGAAGTTTTTTTCCATTTCCACCATTGCCAACGTTATTGATCTAGATGGATAAAACCATATCAGAGTTTGTCCAATTCATTTGTAATTTTGTATAAAGAAAAATAATGTTCCATTTGGGTTACCCAACCAGTGGGGTCTGAGCCATCAAATTTAGTCAGATCCACCCACGGAAGGCGTAGGTCACGTTGAAAGTGATGGTTCTGAAAGTTATGGGAATGAGAGGAATGGTCACCTTCAATATGTGGAGGTGACGAAGAGGAAGGGTTATCTGTAGGGATATGCAGTTTGGTGCAGAGTGTCGAAAAGATAGATTCAAGCTGGGTAGTGACATCTTGTTTGATTTTCTCCATTGAGGATTGCATGGTTGTATTGATGGCGAAAACATTGGCATTAAGTTGTTTCAGTTCTTGTTGGGTCTCAATGAGACCATACTGCAAGGTGTTGAAGCGAGCTTCCAAGTATTGGATATGAGTATGGGCCATGAGGATGGGGGAACTGAAAAGGGGTAGCCGGGGTCAAACATTTTGCCGAAAAATGATATGGATGAATGTGATAAGGGCGAAGAGATGAATCCAATGGAATAGGTCTCAAAGAATGGTGAAACAAATTTCATACTTTTTTTTTTTTACACCTGCGGAGTTATACTCTGGTTTGAAAAATACTGTAGAGAGGAAATGCCAAAATGCTTAACCAGAAATAAATGTGTATTTACTTGGCAACCTGAACACAGTTGCATGGAAATAGATCTTGTCTGTTTTAATTTGTTTATGTTTTTGTCCCGAAGGGTTAGGTATTCAAGGGTTATATAGACAAGAGTTTTCCATGTGCTATAGCTCTCTAATATACGTTCGGGGTCCAACAATAGTACTCAACCCAATATCTCAAGGCACTAACTAAGGAGGATAGACTATACCCTTAGCCATACTACCCGACTACCCAGGTACTAGAGAGTATCTTTCCGAGTGTTGTTCTTGGTGGAACTATATCAGTGAGGCATCTGATTGATTTATCTAAAGAGGGCTTCAGAAAATATAGGTCGATCCGTACACAGGTTTTGTCTGATGCGCTACCACTCGAAGGGGTACCAACAGGGGTTACAAGGGTGGCCAATAGATGTGCACTTAAGAACCACTTTTATTTCTTGCGTGTATGAATCCCTCAATCATGGGTTTATGCATGTAACGAGAGATCTCTGTGGCTTAAAGACGTCGGAATACGTCTCTACCCTGAAAAAAAAAATTACCCACAATTTCTTCCAAGGAAAGTGCTCTAGCACCACTTGTAATATACCATATATTAAAAGTATGCAGAACATAAATAAAATGCTAGAAATGTAGAGTAACAACAATATAACTAGAATAATCACCACAATAACACTGAAATGATATAAGAATAACAAAATAAATAACACTTTGATTCTGAGAGCAATGTTCATGGGACTCTTTGAAGGGGAAACCTCCAGTCGAGAGAGCTCTATTACAATAATATCCAAGCTAGGATTCTCATACCCTCGACTCCTATTTATACTAAATATGTCTATCAAAAGAAGCATCTAGAGGAAGATCCTTCTACAAGCAGAAGCTTCTATTAGGTCTTCTTACATTCAACTTATTCTATTTTATTGCAAGGCCTTATTAATATTAACCTTTATTACATCTGAATATATTGTTCAACCTATGTGCAGCTTAGGACCCTAACAGGCCCCAACAACTCCCCCTAATTTTTTACAAAATTTAAAGGGCCCCCATTTGAATATTGATAATTATAATGAGCTACAGAATCAACCTTTTCAAATAGTTCCATACCTTGGTTTTCTTTGAGACAAACTTAATACATTCACTATAGTATGAGACATTCATTACAAGAGTATATGTCAAAATTTAGAAACGAGCATAGAAATCTCAATTTAAACAAAAAAGTTAATTTTTATCAACTGTTTACTTTCATTTAAATTATGATTATGTGTTCATTAGCAAGTTTGACTATTTTGAATAATGGGTTCAATAGTTCATCAAATAATATCTTGGTTGGTTTCTCATTTTCACAAAATCATTTGGTGGGATTAATTAATTAAATTGTTTTTTAATTTTGCATCTCATTTCAAAATAAAAATAATAATAATAAAAGAATTATCTATCATTTGTTTAATTTTGTGAAAACCCAAAATTAATATTTTTCTCCTCTTCGTCAACTTGAAGCTTCTACAATTTTAAGATCATATTTGAAAGGAAAATATAAACAATGTTTGTTTAGAACTTATAGTTAGTTCAAATTCATTTTTTATTTTATTGTTCTAGATTTTGTTTTATTCACAATTTTTAGGTTTCTTTTTGTTTCACAGGTTTCTATTATTAGTTATTTGGTATGGATCTTATCATGTCTTGATTTTATTATGTAAATACGTTCAATATGATTGATCCAAAAATAATATTGGATTGCTACAAATAAATTTATGACCAACAACAAATAAAATTTGGAAATGCGTCAAGAACAAAAAGACTATTTTGTGGGACTGATTGCAACCAAACCGTGAGGAATCTTAAAAAACGGCTGAAAATCCATCTCCAAAATGGACCCATTTAGCTTACACGTGGAAATTGTCCTGAACAAATGCACTATTTGAGAGATATTTGTGTCTCTTTACAAGGAAAATTTCAGGCGGAGGAAATTATTAGTGATGCCCAAACTATTCATTCATTGTATAAATATATGAGAAAGTTCAGATCCATTGAGATCCAAGAAATTGAGAGGAGGATTTTTATCCTTTCTCTTTTGTATATTATTTCTTTTGTAAACTTTTTTTTCTTTTCAAATGGAGTAATAGATGGTTGAAATCTTTGGGAGAATGAACAAGTATTTTCAAAGAAGAATATGAAGTTCCAGGTTGCTTAATGGCTTTCGTCCTATGAGTAAAATGGTCTTATTTTCATTATAATATCTTCATATTCTTTGAATAATTGATTATGAATTGATTTAAATTAGCTTTAGTCTGTTTTATCAATACATGGTTAATTGGTATCATTTATATATTAATTTTTTCAATCTTTAAGAGTCTATAATCTCAAAAGTTCTTCCTAGACCATATAATTAACATATTTTGTTGAAACTATATGAGAAAACAATTTACTCTTTTGAATTTTTTATTTTGTATAATGTGCAATGTTAATATTGTTTGTCATATAATTTTTGAATATGAAACGTTATTTGTATTGAACTAGTTTTAGATTATTCTGCATATAATTTTTCATGTTATGTTTTCATTTATATAGTTCATTATGTTTTGGTTTAGTTTATATCTGTGACTGATCATCTATTCAAGTATTTTGAGTTTACATATGATGCTAGATAGTTGGTAACACCATTCCTGAGAGTTGGAATTTCTTTCATTTTTATTTATTGGACATTTCAAGGTCACAAGATATATAATTATTTGTCTTTTTGTCGTTATAAACTCACTCCAGAATATGAAACACTTCCTTGAATTTGTTTGGGAATTATTATGCTTTCTTTTTTCATAGGTTTACATTTGACATAGGTTAAGAGGAGCTCATACAAATACAAATAGATGAATTTAGCTTAGTATTGTTCATCAGTGAAAGGTTAGTAGGTGCATTTCTTTCTTTTCTTTAGATTTGTGTATATATGAATGAGACGATGATTGTAGTAATTAGCTTTGACTGTTTATGTGTCATTGTTTCAATTGTATTTTCTTAGTATTTATTAGTTTAAAATATTTAAACATTAAAAAAAATATATATTTATGTTCTTACTTTATCTTATTTTGAAACATTATTATGAATATTCATTTTCACAAGATTTCAAGTAAACCTTGTAAACTGTATACAGATTGTTTATAATCATTTGTATATTCATGTTTCCTTTTAATAAACATTAGTAATTAATTTATCATTTGTTAGAATCATAGATTTATATTGATTTATTTCTTTTACTATTTTTAGGACTTTAGTTGGCTAATAGAGCCATTAAACTCGTCCGATCAGATCATACCAAACGACTTGGGTTAATTAGACAACCCCAATCCAGATCTAACCTTCCAGTTGAAGGTGTGTCATTTATGCCCATCAATAGGTCCCTAATAGTTTCCTTCTTTCCAGATAGATGTGGGATAATGTGGTCTTTAACCCCATCCAAAATTATCCTTCTTGCCTTTACATCCTTCTTGAGGTGGGATGCTAGTTGCGCTAGATCAGTTGGATGGATTGTTTTCCCTTCAACAAATTCCAATAACTCATTCTCATCCAGCACCAAGCTTATGCACTTTCTTCAAGAACAGAAGTTGGAGGTTCCCTCCAGCCTGTATTAGAACCTTAATACTTCCATTTGAGTCAGCTCATCTGGTTTCCCCACTTTCTCGCGTTATTCATCCCTCCTATTGATTTAATCCTCCCGGTATGCACAACAAGAACCTTGGTTTTCATGTACTTAGAGGTCCATCTCTGATACTATGTTGAAATATATAACTTAGACACTGAGATAAAATGCCAATAATTCACTTAAATCATAAATTTACACATGTTTGTTGTTGGGAAAAACACCATACAGACTAGCAAACTAGGGTCAGACTTGCATGCAAATTTTGACCGAAAAGAAACTACATTTTTACCTACAACCCAAGATTTAAACCCCTCTTTCATAGTAAATGCATGGAAAAGGACCACCAACCTTATTACCGGCGTTCAATGTAGATTCTCCATTGCGCTTTGATCACTTGCTTGCGCTGCTCCTTCCACATATGACCTACACTCAAGACAAATAACAACTATGCATGCATGCTACTTCTATACTTTAGGGTTAGAAATCAAGCATAAATTAGTCAAACCATAGACAATTCATGCATTGGGACGGGAAAAGAATTCTTTTATTATTGAAAGTGAATCAACTTACAACAAAGATGAGACCGGACACCGCTCCTTGAACCTAATCCCAGGCTCCTCTTCTTCTGTCCTTCAACTACTTTGCGTTAAATCTCCTTTGGCATGAGGAAAGGCTAAAGGGTTGGGACAATGTATTACGTAAATGGGCAGAGTTTCTTCACTATATTGTTTCCTCTTCCAAATGGTACCCCTACCCCTTATTTTATAGGCTAGAAGGAGCTAGAGTTTTGGACAAACCCTCGGCCATGCATGGTCGGGAGTTTCAGTTAACTGACACATAGCCTTTTGTTCTGTCAGAAACTTTCCTTTTTCCGTGCTTTGTTAGGTACACGCGGGCTGAAGTGAGTCATCCAACGTACACATGCGTGCAATAATGGGTTAGGGCTCATGGGCCTTGACACAAGAGGATTTCCAAAGAGTTGTTCAGTGGAGTTTTGGCAAGGAAGGGATATGAGTTGGCCTGATGCCAAGTAAGCATGTGTGGTGTAATTTAGAGTTATAACAAATGCCCCCTAATGTGTGAGGTCAGAAGAGCATCTGATGGCCGAAATACATTACCAATATTTAATGATGTGACGAACGAGTGAGCCCAAGGATCAGGAACCAAGAAGTGTCGTCTACAAAATAAAAAATGTCTCACCGAGGCGGGCATACCCATGCTTGGGATAATATAGAACCATGGCTACCAATCAAATACACTATAGATCCATGTCAAATAACTATAAAGAGTAGCTGCGAATAATACACAGCGGAGCTACATCTCAAAATCAAAAATATATACATATAGAGTATCCATCTTCCAGAAGCTGATTTGGCCTGATGGTTGTACTTCAGAGCTAGAGAAACAACTTCAAAATATTCTAAAACTCGGGTAGGAGTGTAATATGAGTGTACGAATGCACTACCCAGAGGTCTTTGATGGCTCGTCGGTTATGGACTTGATAATATTGATGATCAGACTGAAGGATTTAGTGATTTCGAGCAAGGACTTGATTGGATGTTCAGGATGGTTGGGTATGCGGACAAGAGACATATTGCAGAGGGGTCGACTCAGGCTTAGTGACAAACTTCCCTTGGATAATAAAATGACAAGTGATAATACTCAGGCAACATATATGTTAATCATAAGTCTAGGAAGCAGGAGGCAATGCAAACTCTCCATATGTTTGGAAGAATAACCAAATGGTGGAGGACACAACTCTATATAGCGAGAAAATCTTCCTAAGGTCGTACTACATCCCATAGTCTGATGATCAAACAGACAGATGTGCTTTATCCAAGGGTGACTCATTATGCTTCCAATAAAGAAAATACTTTTCCCATCCTCTTTTTGGGGTATATTTGATTTTTTTTTTTTGTTCTTTTCAATAATTTTGGAAAAATAATAAAGGAATATTACATTACAATGGAGGAACGAGTACTGCAAACATACAAGCTTGAGGCACAAGGACAAGAATGATGTTCTAGTAAAATGATACTCAGAAAAAATCCTCCAGCGGCCAAAGGTGTTAAGACGCAGAAGAAAACTGTCACAAGGCTGGTGGATAAGGTATGCAAATGCGGTTGATAGAACACACAATGGTAACGTCCTTCGATGTAAGTTTAACGAGCCCAGAGAAGGTAAGCTCGGTGGTTTTTCATATTTATAGAGTCTGAAAAAGCATAAAAGGAGACTCCGCTCAGGTACCTTTTTCGACATAATTTTAATCGGTTCGAAAAAGGGATAAACTAGCACTGATTAGATGTCAATTCAAAACCATTTTAATGAGTGTGACAAGGACAATATCACTCGGCTATTTTTTCACTTTTAAGGAGTCTGAAAAAATATTAACTATGGACTCCATCAGGAATATTCTTCTGGACCAATTTAACGAGTGTGAAAGAATAAGGTCACTCAACGATCTTTTCAATTTTAGGGAATCTGAAAAGAGCTTAACTATGGACTCCGTGGGGGTTTCTTTTTTGTAAATTTAGTCCCTCAGGCCCGAAAAAGGAATAAAATTATACCTAAGAATACTCTTCTAAAGAATGGGAATTCGATAGAGTATACCTTTGTTCGTACAGTTGACCGTCTGGACCGAAAAAGGGGTAAACTACCGCCAGATAGACGTGACTTCAAATTTCAGTTTAACGAGCATGAAAGGCCACAAGATTGCTCGACAATCTTTTCATTTTTAGAGGGTCTGAAAAGGGCTTAAAAGGAGACCTGTTATTTTTTGGGAGTCCTGAGGGTGAAACCAAGAGTGAAAAAGACTCATTCAAATGAGGCTCAAAACTCATATTCAAGAAAGACTATACGGACTCTCGAGCCTACAGTGTTTTTAGAAATGGCATGGACACCATAATGCAACCAAGACCTACCTAGGGAATCCATGTTCTGGTAAGATATACCACCAAGTTGCGATACTTCTAGAGAAGATATGACAGTTCTGTGTCACAACCTGATGGGATCGATCCTATAGCAGAAGAAAAAGCCAACGAGATGCAAAAGTTGGGGTGATAACCTAACCTATATGCTCAAGTTGATTTTTGAATTTTTTTTTTTTATATGTGGACTATCAATATTTTCTCAAAACTCAAAAAAAATGTCCCAATACCCGATCAAATGCCTCCCATATAACTCCTGAATCACTCTAAATGGTTTTTGGTATAAAGAAACTAATAAGGGAAGCCAAAAAAGTGACAAAAAGAGGCCAAAAAGTCTATAAATAGAAGTTGGCAGCTCATTATCACCATTGTTGATTTGAAAATTGACTCTGGAGCCAAAAGACCCCCTTTGCCAAAGATAGTGATTCTGGGAGCTACAGTGGACAAAATGAACTTCTGCTTGGACCAAGTAAGTACAAACTCCCTTATCTAGTTAGTCAATACTTCAATTTCATTATTTAGTTTATTTTTTGGGTGGGCATCGACCTTAAAAAGGTCGGACCTAGGTACACGCGGGCAGAGTAAAGTATTCTCGCGTGTACATGCGACTGTCACTTCTACAGCCCGCGTGTACCCCACTTTTATGATAAAAAAGAAAACTAAAAGGAAGTACTGACCCTCCTTTATCGTGTTGTGTTGGTAGGATGTATGTCCAGTGGAGGTAAAAGGAGCATGAGGCAAGCAGTGAGTTGGTTGCTGCAGATCCGAATGTCGTGGCCGTGTTAATGCAATGTGGTTTACTCAAATTATTTCTATGTCCATTTATGCGTGCGCAACCAAGGCTACTGAATGCCTTGATTGACTACTAGCACCCTGATGCAGAGGCATTTATTCTAGAGGGGAAATCACTAGTGCCCACCACTGAGGATATTTACTTTCTGACTGGCCTCTCAAGGAGAGGGGAACCAGTCAACTTCCAAACTTTCCCTGTGGGGCCGAGCAAGATCTCAGAATTGATAGTTGAGCACTGTGAGGCTGGGACTGACTGTGTGGGCTCCCAAGTACCCATTAGCAAGATTACTAACTTAGAACTGTAGACTATCTTGTTACTAATTGGGCAGATTACCAGCTCAGTAGCCGTGCATCAGGCTTTGCGCGCATAGATGAACTGTGCCATCTAGTGCATGAATGCACAAATTTTTGAATGGAGTACCACACTGCTCGAGTGCATGAAGAGGCAATTGACAGATTGTTGACAACGGACACAGAGGAACTTCAGGTTCGAGACCATCTTGTGTTCATTCTTTTTTGAGAGAGTTCTGAGTTTCAATCCTCGGGTTGTAGTACAATGATATAAGGCCTCTTTCCCTGCAGTGTGTAGATGGGCAGTATTACTACCGTGACGGGGTGGTGGAAGGACCATTGAGTCCTTCGATGATGATTTCTTTGACTGGCTGTCACAACAGATCCCTGTTATCGAGGACTACCCATATGCAAGGATAGATTTCTGTAAGGTAGCTAGAGAGGTAGTGGGG
>JZKD02S1986963.1:422787-485580 GCA_000966675.3 Picea glauca
AAATGTAAGAGGACTTCTTAGAAGGTTCTACTTCTAGAAGATTCCTCCTCTAGAATGTTCTTAGGTGATGGTAGCACTATATAAAGGGGTTCAAGCAATGTAATGAGACATGAAAGAGAAATATTGTATTTGAAGCTGAAGCTCAATAGGAGGATGCCCCCTCGAAGAGGCAAGTGAACAGGAGAGGATCCCTTCCATAATAGGATCCATTATATGATGTTGCCCTACCTCAAGGGTTTGGTAATAATAAAGTGTGGTTTCTTCTATCTTACTTTGTGGATCTATTGTGTATTCAGTATTTGTGGTGATTATATTGGTATATCTATTCTGGTTCTTAACAATTTCTCTAGAGATTCTGAGATACTCGTGCCTCCTAGTGAGGAGCGAGGGGAGATGGGTAAGTCTCCACCTTTGTAGTTTTTTTTGTTTGCATATGTAATTTTTATGTCTTTTTGTTATATATATCATTTTTTAGTATGCCAGAGTATTTGACGGGTAAACGTTTATTGCATGTAGATGTGGGACCTGTGCGACCTACTGATTATGCATGGAACATGCGTTGTCCATGGCCAGAAGCCACGATTGTCACCGCTGGGGGAGCAACAGTAGCAAGGAACCTCCCAACCGGAGAGGTCGAGAGGGTCCTTAGGTGAATTGAGTAGAACTTCACTGCGCTCACTCGCACAGTCCCGATGGCAGAGATAGAGGACCTACTTCCATCCATGCAGCCTCATGTTGTGGGGGCACCTCAGACATGGGTCCGATTGTTTAGGAATTTATCCCGTGTTGTGGATGATTATAATAGGGCCCATAGGCCCTGAACAGACTTAGAATTTTTTATGTGCCACGAGCACCTACTTGTATATATTTTTTAGGGTATAAGCCTGGTGACTCGTTACTGTTCCCATTTTTTAGGCGCTTGCGTCCATCTATGTACTCTGGTTATTTTATTATCTTTATATGTGGTTTTTATCTTTTTGTGTCTTATGGATTCTGTGTGTAAAAATGTATTTACATGTTTATGTCCATGCTCTATTATATGTGGGCAAGATGGAAATCTAAAATTTGATTAGCTAGAGTATCTGTAATTTGGTTTAATCTCCTAGGAACATGAAAATATGTAATATAATCAAAGTTTTGTTCTAAGATACATACCCTAAGGAGTCATCGGTGTAAAGTTGGATCATGAACCCGATATACTCTGTTTAGCTACGACACAACCAGTTGAGCATCGAGATAGACCCGGAGATGAGAGATACCCAATGACAAGGCATCACGAAGCAACTCAATAAATGTGCTATACTCGGTGACATTATTTGTGGTGTCACCTAAGCATATACCTTCGAAAGATAACAACTGACCCTGTGGTGTAAAGATTACCCAAGCTACGGAGGTAAGCCTCCCCGTGTGTTGACTAGCACCATCTACATACCCAACGAACACCTCGAAATCACTTGACATCTACCATATTGACGAAAGATAACATCAATGACATGTCCATAACACTTTAAAAGAAACTTAAAAAGTAATAGTACAAAGACTATACATATGTTACAAAAAGTTACCCACAATGACCTATCTATGAGTAATACTTATTGAGGTAGAGCCCATTTCTAGGCTCCACCAAAGCATTCCCTTCAAAATCAACCAAACGATAAGTGCCATTTTTTAATACCTCTTTTATAATGAAGGGTCTGAACCACGTGGGTTTAAACTTTCCTACCCCCAGGGGGTCCTTGTCTTGGTCATAGACCAGGACAAGGTCGCCTTCAGAGAAAATCCGAGGACGAACGAACCTATCATATTGACACTTGAAGTTATGTTTGTGAGCCTCATTGGCCAAGGCCGCATCGCGACACTTCTCATCAAGATGCTCAAGGTATACTAATCGTTCTTCAAGCGAAGAAGTGTCTGGCAATAACTGTATTTCCAATTTCAGATATGGGATTTGACATTCGATGGGCAAGACTACCTCCAGCCCGTAAATGAGTTGAAAAGGTGAGAAACCGGTTGCATTCTTAACAGATGTTCGGTAAGCCCATAATGTCGAGTATAAAATCAAATGCCAATTTTACTTGGTTGAGTTGATAGCTCACTGTAGAATAGTCTTAAGAGTTTTGTTTACAGCTTCCACCTGCCCATTGGCTTGGGGGTATTAAGGTGATGAATGTTCCTACCGTAACCTAAGACTTGATGTTAATTCGGTCATCATTTTGTTTTGAAAGTGATTGCCATGGTCAGTGACAATCTCTCTCGGGACGTCGAACCTTGCTATGATCTGGGTGAATAAGAAGAGAGTTGTAGTCTCTCCATCATCTTTAAACGTTGGCATAGCTTCGACCCACTTAGTGAAGTAGTCAACAGCTACAATGATATAGCGATTCCCCCTTGTTGACGAGGGGTTGCATGTAGTGTAATCAATCCCCCACTTAGTGAAGGGACCAACTGTGATGACGGGAAACATAGGAGTTGTATGTGCCCTCATCTTCCGAGAGAAGATTTGGTAGGGATGGCACTTCTTGACCGATTCGATACAATCTTTGATAAGGGTGGGCCAGAAGTAAACTACTCATATAATATTTTGGGTTGTTTCCAACCCAGATAAATGACCGCCACAAGCTCCAATGTGGCAATCATTGAGCACTATGATGGCCTCCTCATTAGTGAGACATCGACACAAGATGCAGTCTACACCTCTCCGATACAATGTATCATCGAGTATGAGATAATTCTTAGCCTAATGGCGTATTCGTCGATGCTCGTCATGAGAAGCAGAGGTGGGGCACTTCAAAGTCTAGAGATAGATAAGTATATCTCCGTACTAGGGGTATGAAGATGCAATCAAAAACATATCCCCACAGATAGGCGATTCCTCAGGCACAACGTCACCTGACTCAACCAGAAGTTCTGAAATAAGCTCTGCGAAGACCAACGACTTTTTGGACTTTGCTGAAACGAAGTCTAAGTCAAATTCTTGGAGGATGACTATCCACGTATTGATTTTTCCACCTATAACTCGTTGTGTCAACATGTACTGGAATGGATTTACAACAACAATGACGGTGGTCCTACGAAACAAAACATAGAGATGAAACCGTTGAACAGCATGAACTGCTGCCAACGCAAGTTTTTCGATATGAGAATAATTGAGTTTCGGTCCTATGAGGCCTCGGCTCAGGTAATAGATCACGTATTCTGAAAACTAATCATCTTCTTGAACTAAAACCATGCCTATGGTTGACTCTGCTACAGCCAGATATAATAAGAAATCTTTGTTATAGTTAGGTGGCCATAGCAGAGGTGCGGTTGTGAGGGCGTGTTTTAATGCATCGAAAGAGTGTTGAGCGGCTTCGTCCCAGAAAAAAGGAATGTATTTCTTTAGTAAACACATAAATCCCTTGGTGATTTAGACATAGTTGGTGATGAAGCATCGTAAGAAGTTTTCCTTGCCTTGTAGACTCTGAAGTTGTAAGATTGTGCGTGGGGGGGGCAATTGGATTATTGCCTCCACCTTAAGAGGATCGACCATGATCCTTGTTGTTGATACGATGAAACCTAACAAATGTCCTGACATTATGCATAAGTTGCACTTGTTTGGATTCAACCGAATCCTGAAGTAGTGACAGCGTTCGAAGATTAGTCTAAGGTGCATGGGATGATCCGTTCGCTTGCGAGAGGGTGATGCTAAATCATATAAATAGGCCTCGACTATATGTTTGAGGTCATGAAAAGAAAAAGACATGGCCCGCTGGAATGTGGCTCCAACATTTTTAAGGCCAAAAGGCATCTTACGATATGCGAATGTACCCCACAGACAAATGAATGTCATTTTGTGTTGGTATTCAGGTTTGATTTGGATTTGATTATATCCTGAAAAACCATCCATGAACGAAAAGGATTCACAACTGGCACATTCATCAATGATCTGGTCAATGAATGGTGTTGGAAAATTATCTTTGGGACATGCCTTGTTAAAATCACAGAAATCAGTACATACACGAATCGTGCCTTGTTTTTTATTAACCGGCACAGGGTTTGACACCCATTGAGTCAAATGGATAGGATAAATAAAACCTGCCTTTAACAATTTATCAACCTCAATATTGATGGTTGCTGCATTCTTAGGATTGATTGGAAGAAGTTTCTGTTGAACAAGCTTGGCATCAGGATACATTGTGATCTCATGTTCAACTATTTTTGGACTGATACCTGGGATTTCCTCATAAGACCAGGCAAAAATGTCATGGAATTCTTTGAAAAGATCCGTGTAAATTTGAATATCTTCGGGGGAGAAATCCACTCTGATGAAGACATTCTCTATGATGCTAGGGTTTCGGGAGATGTTGATGGATATAGTTTCAACGATAGTATCCATATTTCCCTCAACATAAATTTCCTATGTAGCTAAGAGGTTAATAGGACATGGTTGATCTCCCGTCATGGTAACGGTGAATTCTCCTGCTTCGATTCGGCTTAACTCTGGGAGAAAGTATGATCTATGATGAAGATCTTCCCAAGGTTTTTCCGGACTAGTCATTGCTTCGATTACTGTTTCGTCAGAAGGAAAGACTAAGTCTAATGAATCGACGTTAGCAAGAGAACCCTGAGCCCAAATAGGCTCTAGAAGTGGATCTAACTCTTGTACGGGAGTCGGATCAGGGTTAGCTGAATCTTGCTGGACTAAAGAGTACGCTACCTCAATGGTCAACGAGGGAATGGACATGTCGGGGTGCCCTGTCTCATCCATCGTGGCTGATGGGGAAGGAAGAATCCAGGGATCCTCAAAGTAAGTCGTGCGGAACGAAGAAACTTGAAAAATCTCAACCTTATGGTGATTAGATATAAATTTTACATCGTCATGAGGAGGTGGGTAATCGAAGCTACCCATCAAGGATGGGCACAAACCAACTCCTACGTTAACGACACCTGGTTGAGGATTATCAATCATAGGGACCGTGGATTCCCCCAAAGCTAGGTCAGGTCTAGAGAAAGACAATTGATCGATGGTCACTATCTGGCCTTCGTGTGGAAACAACAATACTTAGAAAACTATAGAAACCACAGCTTGCATAGCATAATTCCAACTCTGTCGTAACAAAAGGTTATAGCCGAGGGGAGCATCGACTACCTCTACTTCGACACACACGGTCTTCCCTCCTAACTACACAGGGAAAGAAGGAACGATGCCATGTGGTCGGAAAAAAGAGAGTAGGTGATGGAGACAAAGCGGGCTAGTCAATGGCCTTCCAACATGCTAACAACGTAACACGTGTTGAGGCACCCTCGTCGACCACCATGCGGAAGATATTCCATGTAAAAGTTTTTGTGGGATGAGCCACTACTATCTGAAACACTACGTGGTAAGGCAGACGAGGTTTTAAGTCGGTTGTATCTAACATGATGGTACCTGGATTACAAGTCTCAGTAGATACTAGAGTGGTTAACAAGGCTTTCCTTTGAGTAGGGCAGCTTTGGAGGACCTCCAAAGAAGACATCGCAAAAGGGGTTTGTGATAAATCCTCCACCACAGAGTAATTTTGGATAGCCCTTGTGTTTGGGTTGTGAGAAGCTTTTTTAAATGCACCCTTTGGAATGTGTGTCATTGTTTCTCCCAACGTCTTCTTGATCTGTAGAGGAAGAGATGGGAGATCAACTTCTTTACCCTTCTCAGAAGCGCTTGGTTTACTATAGTCGTGCACTCTAGTCGTTATGAAAGCATCACCCCTAACCATATATACGTTCGCGGATGAGGGATTGTTTGGAGGAGGGCAGGTTTCTTGGTTGCCCCCTTCATTTCTTGTAGAGGCTTGAGTTAAATTTTTCCCATGTTGAAAGGGATTAGTCAACACTGCCTATTGTTGTTGTGTGACAAACTTTTGGGCCTCTGCAAGTCGAGGACAAAGATGGGTTGGGTGGTCTTCTACACACAAGTTGCATGGATACCTCACCTTCTATTTTTCTGTAGTGTCCCCGCCAACATTATCAGTGGGTTTTTTATCCCCCTTACCCTTCTTTCATTGTTTTTTCTTCCCTTCAGGCTGTTGGGTGGCCTTTGGTTTAGTCGACTGCATGGAGTGTACGTCTGATGTTTGGGTAGGGGGAGCAGCCAAAGTAGTATTTTGGTTGGCCGCTGTGTGTTGTATGGATAACTATTGCAACCGTTTTTTCAATTTCTCAGCGGGCTTGGTTTGTGTTGAACCAACAATACCATCGGCATGTGGTCTATATCTCTATCTAGTTTTATCCAGTATAGAATGTGGCACATCTGGAAAGATGTTGTATAATAAACCAGACTGAGAATAGATGAGCTCAAACTATTGAGCCCTCATGATGGCATATTCTTCTGAGAAAACTATGGAAGTCGTGATGTCTTTGGATAACTGAGGGACCAAAGACTTAAGGAACCACTCAAGAAGGAATGCTGGTGGGACTGGTACTTTTATTAGACTCTTCCGGCGTCTCCACTCTCGGATATGATCAGAGATATGGTCCACTGTTGTCTGTTCAAAATTGGCGAGTAGCTCTCTGCCAGCATTGTATCTCACATGTAACTAGAAATGGTTAAGGAAGGCCATCACCAGTTCACCAAAGGAAGAGTATCTTGAGTGATCGAGCTCGATGTACCATTTTGCGGCACTCCCGATAAGAGTGCGTTGAAACAATCACAAATGTACGGAGTCATCTTTCAATGAGTTAGATGAACACCAAAGATGGAAGGTAGTCACATGATCATCTGGATCTTCATTGGGCTTGGCCTCAAACTTTGGAATGTCCGAAGGCAACTTCATCGGCATAGGAGGCCAATGTGGATCGTGACAAATATGATCATTTAACAACCTTGTCAAATCTGGCAAGTGTAAATTCGGTAGGAACGGTAGTTTGGGTTGTTGCTGATAACCTGGGAAAAAGGGTCTTGGAGTTTGAATGGCACCAGGCTGCCAGGAAAAGTTTGGCTGCTGGCCCAGATTCTGGTAGAAACCATGGCCCTGACCAGTGTAAGGATTTTGCATCTGTGGAGACATCATCGATTGATTTCCCATAAAGGACATAGAGTGTTGGGCATGCATCGTGTTCGAAGGACTTTGGGAAGGATTACCCCATGTCAATCCTAATGGGAGGGGCATAGTAGTCTGTCTAGGGTTCCATTGACTATGGAAAGAATTACCCCAGAACGACATTCCATAGGAGGGAACAGATCCTTGTCCTGAGTTCCAAGGTCCTGCTATATGTGCCCCCTGCGCAGGAATAGTACCCTGCACAGGAGTAGATTGTCCAAAAATGGGATTTCCCCCAGATGAGAAAGTGGTGTATGAGAAAGTGTTGTTACCAGACATCTCGTTCCAAGAGAACGGTGTCTAACCTACCGACATACTGTGCGCAGGTGTTCCTTGACTCCCTGCTCCAAATAAACTAGTGTGTGTAGGTTGTCCGGCGGACTGCTGATGTGGACCACCAAGCGAAGGGGACAAAGGAGAGATATGACCTCCTGCATCAGGAAAATAATTAAAAGGGATAGGATTTCCCCTAAGTTTACCTTGCAGAGGAGCATTAGATCTCCCTGCCCCCAGACCCAAAGTCTGTAAAGTGGAGTAGGTTAGTGCAGGACTTGTACCTAAACTAGGCATATCGTATGAGAATGGAGTACCTGTCGCACTAGGTGTGAAGGGGTTTGTGGCCACCGCCATAGACAGGTTCGGTCCACTATGCGATGTAGTTGTGGCCGAGACCATGGTGGCTCGGACCGACGATGATAATTTAGGAGATGATTCTCCTGTGGTAGCAACTGTGGTGGGAATGGAAGAATTCCCAGAAGAAGTAACAACGTTTGTTTCCATAGCTGTGTGAGGCACTGAATGGCGTTCATGAAATTGGATCAGTACAATAAACGATGCCAAGATCTCAGTGGTTGGGGTTTCAACCGAGACAAGATTGGCGGTTGATTCCTCCGGGAGTTTTCTGGGAACAAAGGTTTGTAACCCGGTCTCTTCAAAAGACCCTTGTTGGTCTAGCTTTCGCCTTAATGGTGGCGGGGGTGGCTCTAGTGTAACCGGAGGTAGGCCAAGAAGCCTTCATGACCGGCGGAGCTCAGGATCCTCCACTGTGTGAGAAGATACAAGACACGCTAAGGTATTCTACACATTCAAAAGTAACACACACGAAAAAGAAGCCCCTAAGAGATAAGACACGCAATCACTAAACTATTTGGTAGAACAGTTACAACAACCAACACTAGAGCAACTTACCGGAGAAAGTGCAACTCAAATACGGAAGCACCCTCTAGGTATACTCTACAAAGAATGGCCCAATGTATGTCCTAGGTACCGCAGTATACCCCCACAGTCACTCGTGTATGTCCCTAAAAAGATTGGCAACTAGGTCTCCAACATGCGAATAGTCACCAGGCGGGTACAGTCGAAAGTCGGGTAGAACACAATGAGCAGGGTATCAAGACCAAAACCTGTCAAGGGTATCGAGAGAAAATGGTCCAGAAGAAAAATGAGGACCTTGAACGGATTCAAGACCCACGAAACCCCGTGGCAAATGCAAACGATGGAATCCCAAAACAAGCCCTCGATATGTGTTCTCCACTACGATTGGTCCGGCTTTGGAGGGGTTATCTCCGCTACCTTTCCGCACGCGACCTCATGTTTATCCTCTGTTTTAGAGTGGGGTCCCAGATAACTTCCACAAAATTGGACTTAGACACTCCCTATCACATACTCTATTGTTTGGTTTTGAATGGCCTTGGAGAGTTTCCTCTCCAACCTAATCCAAGGCCCTAGTCCTGAACTAGTTTGTAAACCCTACAAACAAAAAGTCTAGTAGATTTTAAATTAGCGTTTCTTCTATGGATTTTTCTTACGTCAAGGGGTATGAGGGTGAAACTGATGATGTGTAAAGATGAAAGAAAAACGAATGAAAAAATCTGGAAGCAAAAGACTTTTACAAAATGAAAAATTTCAACAACTCTTCACAAAGAAAGATTTCTTTTTCTTTTCAATTTTTCTAAGATTTTATACAACAAACTTAAAGGAACTTTGCTCGACTATGAGATACTTATTCTCTAAATTCCTTACAAAAAACTTACAAAATAAAATACTTCTCCCTAGCTAATGATGCAGAAACACACTCTTCAACCAAAGAAGAAAATAAAAAGAGATTTATTTTATTTTATTTAAGTGCTAGTAAAGCAACAAAGGGAAAATACCGACAAGCATAAAACCAAGAAAAACAAATTCTAGCTTAAAGCATAGATCGCAAAGAATCAGAGTAAAGAATCACACAATGACAATAAAAAACAAAAACAAAGACTCTCACGCTTATCTAAAAACCATAAAAAAAAAATAAAAAAATATCAACTATTAACCGAGAAAAAGCAGGCTAAGGGTAAGATGACCTAACCTACTGACTGTTCAAACTTAGACTCAAACACCTAACAGGAATACTTCTCATCAAAGGAGGGGATGACTACCCCACCCTGAACAAAAGGTAGCCTATCCAAGCATGCTACTGTCACTAAAATAGCACGCGTGCAAATGCGTTCTGAACAGATTTAAAAAGCCTGTACACACGGGCTGACCTTGTACAGGCCGCGTGTATATCTAAATTCTAAGAAAAAAATGAAAACAGGCAGTCCAGACTAGGAAGAGGCCTCTGGTATTGACAACTAGGGTCCCTTGAAGTCTAGGATGCTCTTTCTAATAGAAAAAGACAAATAACATAAGGAATAATAAGGCGAAAAAAGGCAATATGAGATAGGACTGTGAACCAGCAAGACTCAGACAGGATTCCAGAAAACCCCCTGAGAATGTGAAATTCTGACAAGGAAGAGGAGGACTACCTCTAAGATTTTCTGAATTCCTACACGCTACTGTTATCTCTACAGCTAGCGTTCACACGCGGTTTGTAAGAGGATAGGGAACGGGTACGCATGTTCATGCCTTCTACAGGCTGCGTGTACCTCTGTGTGTCTCGAAAACTACAGTCAAGCAAAAGTCAGGGAAAGCTGGTATGGAAAACCAGACTCCCTACTAGCTCAGACCTTACAAAAAAAGACAGGCAAAGAAAAAACATAAAACCTAATCTTTAAACTACCTAAAAACTCAAATAAATCTAGAAACCCTAAAGAGTATTCTCCCCAGTACGGTCGCCAATTCTGTTGTTGGGAAAAACACCCTACGGACTAGCAAACTAGGGTCAGACTTGCATGTAGATTTTGACCGAAAAGAAACTACTTTTTTACCTACAACCCAAGACTTAAACCCCTCTTTCACAGTAAATGCATGGAAAAGGACTACCAACCTTATTACCGGCGTTCGATGTAGATCCTCCATTGCACTTTGATCACTTGCTTGTGCTGCTCCTTCCACAGATGACCTGCACTCAAGACAAATAACAACTATGCATGCATGCTACTTCTATACTCAAGGGCTAGAAATCAAGAATAAATTAATCAAACCATAGACAATTCATGCATTGGGACGGGAAAAGTATTATTTTATTACTGAAAGTGAATCAACTTACAACAAAGTTGAGACCGGCCACCACTCCTTGAACCTTATCCTGGGCTCCTCTTCTTATGTCCTTCAACTGCTTTGCATTAAATCTCCTTTGGCATGAGGAAAGGCTAAAGGGTTGGGACAATGGATTACGTAAATGGGCAAAGTTTCTTCGCTATATTTTTTCCTCCTCCAAATGGTACCCCTACCCCTTATTTTATAGGCTAGAAGGAGCTAGGGTTTTGGACAAACCCTTGGCCATGCATGTCCAAGAGTTTCAGTTAACTGACCCATAGCTTTTTGTTCCATCGGAAACTTTCCTTTTTCCATGCTTTGTTAGGTACACGTGGGCTGTAGTGACTCAGCCAACGTACACACGCATGCAGTAATGGGTTAGGGCGCGTGGGCCTTGACACAAGAGGATTTCCAAAGATTTGTTCAGCAGATTTTTGGCAAGGAAGGGATATGAGTTGGCCTGATGCCAAGTAAGCATGTGTGGTGCAATTTAGGGTTATAACAATGTTGTTATGAATTTCATAATTATGTAGTTTACCTACAACTGAGTTATAATATCATAAATCACAGTGGAAACTTATAGAACATAAGAAAAAATATTATACAAGACACCATATGTACCTTGGAAACCCCATTGTGGGAAAAGCCAGCAAAGGATGTGTTTTATTGGCTTCAGAGGAATGACAACTTACAACAGAAAAATAAAATTTTATTACAACAAAAACTTAGTTGAATTTACAACAATTTGGCTCAACAAAGTTGAGGCTATACAACCCACCAGAGTACGTCTTTTTAGTGAGTGTAAATTTACAAAGTTAAAACAATTTGTTTTGTTTTTGATTGGGTCTTGTAGTCATGTCTTGGTCTCCTAAAGATTATGTGTCAAGGTTCAATGGTATTTCTATCAATGTAATAATGATGAGACTAAGGCATGTGGAGAACTCTTGGTCATTTTTGTGATTATTTTTCTATCATCGACATTACCTATGGCCTTCTAGCTGCAATAATGGAAAATAAAGTATCACATATTGACATAGTGAGAGTTCACAAAGGACACCGTTGAAACAGATATTTCACAACAAATTTCCTAGTTGTTGCGAAATGTTATTTTCATCATAACTTTAAGAAGATCCATAATGGAGAGGAATCATAGTGTCATTAATTTTTTGACAAAAAATCAACCCAACCCAGTTCGCCATTTGGGAGAAAAGGCAAAATTAACCATCACTACAAAATCTCTTGGTTGCTACGAAATTTCTTGTAGTTGATTATTTTTCCAATCAACTTCAAGCACATATTCAAAGAATATGGTGATTTTTCTCAACAAATGGAAAGAGGTTTTTCTGAAGAACTGGTTCATATACAAAAACCTCTCCCAATTTTTGGACAAGTATCATGGTTTGGGAGATTTGAAAGGATCTTTATAGCCTATTTTTACAGATTTTTGCCTAATTTAATTAGTTAAAAACTAAACCCTAAAAAATAGGATTTAGTTTGTAACTCCTTCTTGAATGTGAAAACCAAAAACTATTTCATCTTGATTGAGTTACATTGAAATGTAATTCCATATATTTTGAAGGAAATAAGGAAAAAAGAGGTTCGAGAGTTGAGTAAGAAAGATTGTTGGTACTGTAACATTTTATGGATATTAATGAAAGGTTTACAAACAAGTGTTTGAAATATTTACTCAGAGATTCATGTGTTCAACTATTGTAGTCATTATTTTGAGTGTATGTGTTCCTTCTTTGTTGTCATTAAATATGTTCTTCTTCATTTGAGTAAGAAATATTTGATGCTGAATTCATTTTATTATGCTCTATGTCTTTCTTATTTCAGATATTCATTTTCAGTATGATAAGTTTATAAATAATTCATTTAATATTGAATGCTATGTGTGTCTTTGAGTGTTTCCCTTTTCATCTAACCATATTTTAATACTTTAAGTCTAACAATAGTTGGATGTCTGACCTCTAAGATTAAAATATTTCTACCAAGTTCTGAAAACCTAGAATTGATTTCCCTTATGACTCCATGCCCAATGGGTGTTTCTCTCAGCCCTACCAACCATTTCATACACTTTTCATCCACATAGAATCTAGCCATTGTATTGATTGGGGAAGCATTAGGAGAGATACCTCTCTTGACTGGTAGGAAGTGAGCTTCCAGTCTAAAAGTAGGTTTGTGTTTACCTCTAAGATTTTTTGTTACAACGAAGAGAATTTATAGAGTGATAACACAACCTGTACGACCTTGTACTTTACAAATTGGATGACCTCCTTCTCAACCCCCTTTTTCTCTTGAATTTGTCCAAGAAGGGCCCTTGATTTTCTACCTCTATTGTTGATAAAATTTGTCTTGAAATGGCCCTCTGGTTCTCTGTTGTACAACCTCTCATATAGCCCAATTCTCTTGCTGAAAAATCCTTGATGTATGACCTCTTCTTCCTGAATATTTGTCTTAGACAAAGCACCCTCCTTCAACTCTTCTCTTTCCCTATTCCACGACCAATAATTTCCTTAGATTAGCACCCTCCTTGAACTCTTCTCTTTCTCAAATGACAAATGAGGAATGGTGTATGTCCTCTCACCATGAACCTCCTTTTGTTTCCCTAGAAACCCCCAATTCACCTTGATATGTGTGCCCATCCTTAGGCCTCAATGGATGAGATTGGGGTGCCCCTCCTGGGATGGACCACACTCTCCACTAAGTGGTGCACCCCACTTTGGATAATTCTCCCACACTCCACTAGAAACCTCCTTCATGAGATGTTCCCTCTCTCCTTGGGCCCCACATTCCACTCAAGGTAAAATTTGGTTGCAAGCCTAAGTTAGGATTAGGATGAAATACTAAGGCTGATATGGGTCAATCTAGGTGTCCTTCAACATGCCTAGCATACATATGTTGGTGTAAGATTGATCAGACCAGGCTCCTTCTCAGGTTACCAACAAAATGTACCATGTATTCTAGAGTGTTGGAATTTTCATCTCCTCTGAAGAGAAGAAGTATCACCAGAAGTGCACCTAGGACAAAAGGATAGGGAAGGGAAAGGAAAATACTTAGGAGGGTTCAAAGAACCTTCAAGATTCATCTTGATCTTGCGCATGGAAACCTAACTACAGAACATATATGAACTCATATATGCAAGAACTGAAGCTACTTAGGGTAAGAAAAGAATTCAAAAATAGAAACATCATGTGGAACTTATGAAGCATAAAGAAGTATTTTAAAGATACAATGCAAAAGCATAAACATAGAATGAAGCAACATATTTTGAAATTTTGTATCCTTCTTTATATACTATCTTTAGATATTTTCTAGATACAACTTTAGAGATACAAAGTAATGCTCTGTTACAGAATCTTAGCTCTGGACCCATGTCACATAGCTCTACTTATCCAAAACTATGTACGGGTCACATTTTCAGAACTCAACCAAACCTATCAACAGTAATAACAACCCTCTTACAATCATGGTCGAAACACCCTTTTAAATTATGACACCAACCCTTTTACAATTATATTCATCCCTATATATAAGATAAGTAGGGTCTTCTAGATTTGATCTCGCATTCTTTCTTGTTCTATTGCAACTTCTTTTTCCTTCTTGGTGTTGTGTTGTCCTTTTTGCAACCAATTTCTATTACTTCTCCTTTATCTCCTATCCATATTCTTCTATATCTTGCACAACGCGTACTAGAAAAAAATTGGGACTGTAGTCATTCTTGTGTAGATTCTCATTAAAAAATGAAAGGCCCAACAAGCTCCAACCACAATCCTTGACTAACCCTCGATTCAAGTACTCGACTCTTCCACAGCTTCCATGAGCAACTGTTTCTTTACCTTGTCCTTGTTTTCCTCTTTCTTTTGATCTTCTGCTTATTCTTTCTCTTTCTCTACCTCTTCAAATGAAGGGCCCAACTCTGGGACCAGTGCTAAGGCCTTCTTGTTAACTTCTTGAAAGCTCCCAAATTTATCCTACCATTTCCTGGAAAGGAGTGAGGCCTTAGCAATGAATTGTTGGGTCACATCTGTGATACACTCCTTGGGATTGGATGGGACCAAAGAATTCCATTTAGAATCTTATGTTGCATCAACTTGATGCATTTTCAAGTAAATTGCTTGAATGACAAGTCAGAAGTCGTGCAACTTCTTCTTAGCTACGGATTGCACCTCAAATAGAGAATTCAACTCATTGTTCGCTTGCTGGATCTGATCAAAATCATGTTGTTTCTCCAGAGGATCCATCGTAGCCACAACTTCTTCATTCAACACCTTGATTCTAGTCCCTGTGTCCTCCAAAGTCTGGTTGTGTCTAGAAATGATGGCCATCGAATCATTGACTTATATGAAAATATTTTTTCACTCGTTTGTGTGCTTGTGTAATGTTTCTCGAGCATTGTTGCCTTCTAGAACTATCTTCTACATCTTCTCCTTTAGATTCCAAGGCTTCTGCTATGCTTCCTGCTAAGTCTTCTGCAACTGCACTTCCAAATTATCGACACGAATGGCCAATTGTGACAATGCTCCTTGGAGTAGTTCAATCTGATGATCCGACTCTCCTGCATCATTGGCTTCAGGCAGTTGGGGTCTGACCTTCTGAATTTATGGCCAGTCTTTAGCAAGCCTTTTCTGAACTCTTTCCATTTTGTACTCAACCTGCATCTTTGTGTGTTCTTTTTGTTTTCTACACGCTTTTGCAAGGAGCAATTCCTCCCTTGCAAACTCTACAGACCTCTCCACCTATTGGAGCCTCTACTCCAGTTGATCAGTTGATTCTCTTATCATTCCAACTAAGTGTGTTGTTGGCCACTATGCAAGGTCAGTCGATGAAAAGGTTATGTCCCTGGGTGCTCAGATTTGCAGTGTAATTCCACTGGATGTTGAATGTTCTGATGGAGTCTCTACCTCCTCCTCCCCTATGGATGGGCCTGGCACAAGCCTCAGCCTCAACCCTAATGGTAGGAGTGTCAGAACCTCTATTTTGGCTAGGTAGAGTTACAACAACTCTGTGCACTGCTGATGGTTTTGGAGAATGAACTCCATCTGTTCCTACTCAGATGTTTCTCTTTTCCCGGAGGTTGACTCTAGTTCCTTTTGAACCTACGGTAGCTCCTTCTCTTTGTGTGGATCTACTTTCAGAGTTTCCCTTCCCATGGCACCCTCAACCTTAACCGTTGAGGAGATGTGCTAGGGACTTTGAGCTTGCAACTCCTCTACAGTTTGAGTTTCCTTCTACTGCACAAAATGTACAATTTGTTGGTTCTAGGTATCAGGGTTCAGGCCACTCAGTTGTAGTCACTATCGGATACTTTTGGATTTGGACCAGGAATTTTTGGTGTCTGCTCAAGTAAATTTTGGTTTGTTTCTAGGAGTCTTGGCCCAGGTAGTTCTGGGGGATCGAGTTGCATTAGCTCTAGATCAATGGTTTGGGGTGGATTGTTGGTTTCTAGGGGTGGCTATTGGGGTTTTGGTGTTGATGGAGGGTTCTCAATGATGATGATGGATGGAATGGTGTTAGGCTCAGGGTTGTCCTGAATATGGATGATGGGGGTTTCGTGGACCATTGAGCAAGTGAAGGGGATGGAGGATAAAAGAGGTTGGGGGTTCATAACTTTTCTTGACGAAACCCTCATCCTAGTTTTCTTGGTTGTTGGATCTGTGATGAATGCAGTGCTAATGATTTCGTTGAAATCCTTGCCTATCAACATAACTTTCTATGGAAATTGTAGGAACATCGACAATGTTCTTTTCTTTCACTCTAATGGTTGTGTATCTTCCTCCTCTTAAGAGTTCATCTGTGTTGGAGATTCTTTCTTCTATGCCTCTGGTCCTGATCTTGATCCTACCCCTACTTGTTTTCCTTTCTTCTTCAACAGCTCGACAGAAAAAATTTAGTGCATCCTTGACTTGCATGGGTTGCATTTAAATCCCGACCATGAAATTACCTCTTTGTCAAAGGCCTCCTCATCTAAGTAGAATGACAACATCCTTGAGTAGAATTCCTCCCTGTTGGCATACCTCAGCCATAAAAATGTATGGTGTCAGTTCATGCAGAAGGCGATGCTCCTCATGTTACAGTTGAGGATATCCTGCAGAATGTGAAACTTCTGCATTGCATCGATGAGCCCGTTATACCACTTGGATAATGTTTTTATGTTGAAGGTTGTGTTCTCTGATTCCACCCTGGAATTCTAGGGATCAAACATCTTTGCAAGGAAGCCCTTGTCTGCTAATGCCAACGATCTTCCAACGGGTGGAGTCCACTTGAGAATTGTGAACATAAGCAATAGGTATCCATATGTGAAGGTGCCTCCCTTCTCCTTTCCTTCTTCACAATCCACAAGTAGTTCCTCTAATAGGTAACTACACCAATTGAATACAACGCCATTGGCACAAAAATCAGCCACTAATAATGCATCCAGTGTGCATTCTCCCTTGTAGTATGACCTCATGACTTTGTGGGCTATGATGTAGCAGCCAGTCCTGACCATCTATTGTAGAACGGGGTCGATTTTGGTCGTGTTCCCCCCCACTCTCCATGTGGAACCGTTCGTATAGGCTGGACTCCCATTTATTTTTGCCATGTTTACTGGGACCCTAGAATCCTTTAGATACATCCTCACCCTCAAGGGAAATTATTGTAAGTTGGTGGATATCTTCAGCGTGGATTGGATACCACCTATCCAACCAGAGACTTATATCATGCACCCTATTGATCAGAAACTTGGTGAACCATGCAACTTCACTAGTGGTATCGAACACTGGTAAGTCCCTGAGGTTCATGATTGTTGAGTTAAATAGGTTAATGAATTCGGTCTTTAGCACAAACTGCATGCCTCCCAACTCGTCTAGAGTGATACTCCAGAAGACATCTATGTTCATGTGGGGAAACAAGAATTGATCTGTTTAGTCGAGATCAAGAAGCCTGACCTGCTCGACCTTCCCCTTGAGATCACCCATGACCTCGATTCGAGGGTCACAGGGCTCATATGGTACTGCATCTTTGGACATGTCTCTTCAACTTCCTGTAGCTCTCAACATTGTGGGCTCTGAGTTATCATCAAATTCTACGGAAAAATAAGGATTGGGGATCACAACTATGGGTCTTAGGATTACACTGGCTTTCTCTCTCTATAGAATTCAAAACTCGCTAAGTGCTTTCTGAAAAAAATGAGTTCTACGATGAGTTCTCAGTGTCTTATACTTGGGATTAGATGGCAAGTTCAGTAATAATTTTTTTTCATCGTGACCCTATGGACGAGACTTGGATTTGAGTTTTCCAACAAGACGGGTTAACGGGATAAATCCTATTGGGTGATTCTGGCATTTACTGTGCAAGTTGGACAAGGATGTGGTCAATTTTAGAACCTACCATTTGATGGACAAGAATCCCAACGCGAATATCGATGGAATATTCATGTAATGTGTCTTTATGGCTTAACTAGATTCAGACGAAGTATTGTAATAGCAATACATATTGTGACTAGACTAGGTTCGTGTGGCACATGGACTCAGATTACGTTCATATTCATTCTCCCTCTGACCACAAAGGGGTCCCCATCATATTAATAGTTGTAATTACTGTGTTATTTATGCTTCTGATCCTATGTTGTTGAGAAAGAAGTTATGCATCAAACAACACTTAGACAGAAAAAGAAAATGATCTACATGTCGAGGTGCAACACTGCACACATCGACTTTATTAACTAAATTTACAGAAATTGCAGAAAAACTCAAATATAACTAGTATACATGCTCTTTCAGACTATAGAAACAGTCGTTCATCTCATTTTTGAGACATATAGGGTTTCAATCAAGCACCATTCACCCATCCCAGTCACAACATACCATCCAGTTGTGCAAGTTCAATTGCTACAGAAGTTTGTATATTCACAACTATAAATGGTCCCAGGAAATGCATGATTAACTTGTGAGGATGCTTCTGGTACTGTGTCATAGAGTAGGACCTTGTCTCTTTGCGCAAATACTTTAGTCTTAATGTGTATTTCATGCCATGATTTTTGCCTTTCTTTCTCAACTGACTGATGGAAGTTTGCTAAAAAATGGGTCTCTTCAAGTTCTTGTAACTCCATGAGTCTTTGCACAACTGATTATTCCTCCAACATTAGTGTGAAATGTGCAATGTACAAACTTGGAGTAATGAATTCTACAGGCACCACAACCTCTTTCTCGTAAACTAGCTGAAATGGAGTGTACTTGTGGATTTTCTTTGTGGTTATCCTGTAAGCCCATAGTACTGTTGGAACTGTGTCATCTGAATCTTCCATGTTTTCACAACAAACCTTCATCAATCCTTTCTCTAGAATATTGTTAAATTCTTCTACTATTCCATTGTCTTGCGGGTGGTAGGGGATTCTTTTATGATGTTGGATCAAGAACTATGTTGTAATATTTTCTATGGTACTACTGATAAAATGATCTCCATGATCACTAGTCAGACATCTAGGACATCTGAATCGAGTGATAATATTTTCAAAAATGAAAATAGCGGTAGTATAGTATCGGTCAAACAATATTGAACAGTTGTTTCCTGAGCCAAATTTTTAAGGTAGTTAGTTGCGATAATAATGTACGTATCCTTTTAATGTTTAGTTGTGGGATTGATTGGCCCAATGAATTCAATCGCCCACTTCTCAAATGTTTGTAGAGAGTGAATTGGTTGAAGTGGTAATTCATATCTTCATGAGGTCTTACCCACTCTTTGACATATATCTCATGATCTACCATATGCTTTTGCATCCTTGAATAGCATGGCCCACTATAGTACATATTAAATAACTTTATGCGCAGTGGCCTTTCCTCCCACATGACCTCCCGCAACTCCACTGTGGCACTCCCATGGTATATCATGTCTTTCATGGTCCAAGATGTTGTTCCTGAGTTTATACTTAAGGCTGCAAAGTATAATGTCAAGACATCCAAAAAATAAAGAGAGTTTAAAATATCAAAAGAAAATCAATTCTTTAGGGAAAGAAGCTATGGCTGATTTCTAAGTTGTCTTTGCCTAGCTTCCCAATGTTCCTAGATGCTTATGTCATGTTCAATCACTGCCCATGAACGTTCAAGTTCAACCCGGGTGTTAGCGGTCTCTAAGATAGTATTAAACAAGTTTAATGCAATGTTAGTCTGAACCGCGAGATTGGGCTCAATATTAGGTTGTCTTGTAATAGGTATAGTCATGGAGGAAAGAAAGTTAAAAGTTCTGTTGTTTTTATGTTTTCTTTTTCTTGTCTTCAATTATATGAGGAAAGCTCCTAAAATTGAATTAATGATATAACAATTCAAAGGTCGTTTTCTATATTTGAGTCAAATTTGAAAATAATGAGTGTGATGAAGGAAAAACATAAAGTTGTTAAAACAAAGTGAGGCATCAATCACAGAAGAATCTCACTCTGATACAGAAGAAGAAAAATGGATGTGAAACCTTTAATGAAGCATAAAATGTGGTAATCTAACTAAATCACAGGTCTTGTATTTGCTAATAGCCAACACAAAGAAAAACCTGTAAACAATTAGATAAATAAATGAACCATATAACCATAGTAGATGTTGTACTAAGTTGTGATTAAGCATTCATCAAAGACATATAATTAAAGATGCCAGAATACGAATAAGAACACATAACTCAAGATTGACGAAATATGGAGTCTCTGGTCTGCATTTGTCTTAATTCTCGAAAAGGAGAGATCTCTCTATTACAATCGTCCAGGAAAAGGCCTTCTTTAATTCTTTTGAAATTATATTTATACAAAAGGTTACCAACCTTAGAAGGTTGTAATTTTCCTTACTCCTAGATATTAACGGTTACAAAATAAAAACTTGAACCGTTTCACTTGGTTCCATTCTATCTCACTCTCATACAGATATAATGGACATGCAAGTGTTACTTCATTATTTCTTTGAATTACTTCCTTCACCTGGCTCGAGACACTCGACGCACCTTCTTAGAAATTTAACTAAAATTCTAGAAGGCTCTGTCACATCCTTTGCCTCAAAAAGATACAACTTTCTCTATAATTTCAGCAACCTGTATTCAATCCTTTTACCTTCAAAATTTATTGATTGCAACTGTAAATTTGGATTTACCAGCCATCTATATATTTGAGTGACGTCAACCAATTTCAACTGTGAAATTTCAATCTGAGCTTCATTTAAGCTTTCTTTCATGTCTAGTTGATGCTTTACAATATTGATTTTTCCTAGTACTCCAACACAATCATCCTTTCCATTGCCTAGTGATTTTTTATCTAGCAAATCAAAAGCCTCTTCACAATATTCCTTTATTTCTTTGTCCATTTTCTTACTCTTGGCTATATTTGCCTCCCATGCCTTTAGTATGATATCACCCCTGATGTTTTCTACGATAGTCAATCTGGGAGTTATTGGTACCTCTTCTCTAGCCGAAGATATTATTTCCTATTGAAAAGTGGTTCAGGCTGCAATAACCTCTTTTTCTCTGAAACCAATACTATCTAACGATGGACCCATCTCTCAAAAACAATATTGGATGATCCCTACCTTAGAAAATAGGTTGTGTTGTACTGCTTCCAACATCTTATGTACTTCCAGTGCCTGGGTTTGAAACACTTCTATATTTACAACCTAGCTTTCAGTAGAACTCAATTTAGCTTGCAACTGCCTGACCAATTCTTGTTGTTGGATGACCTTCCCTTGAATTGCTTGATAAGTCTTGTGTACTTCTTCAAGATCAGATTTAAGTTGTTGAATTTCTTGTCTGTCTTTGGCTCTGGCCTGTTCGAGTACTTTGTTGACCTTGTTTTTGATATTATTCTCTATATTCCTTATTTGATATCATAGTTGATTTATCATCTGATTCCTTTTCCTTAGCCTTTCTTTAAGATTATCAACAGAGAATAAGTTGGTCATTTCAAAACCTCCCAAAGATCATGCCACCTCTGTCACAAAATATTCTTCTTCCAAAGTTTTCCCATCTAATAATACTTTGTGGTTTTTTACCATTGCACCCTCCCTCATGTGCATTTATTTCTTCACCATGGCCTTTCTTTCTTACTAAAAAATAACTTGGTGGGATGTATCTCCTCGACAGGGATAGGTGTGAAATCGCTTATGAACATTTCCTCTATGTTAGGGTTTCCTCTGGTGAACTGTAATGGTATGACAACCTCAATGGGGTTGTCGATTTCTATGGATAAATTTTTCTCGACTTCTTCAGTAGTTGATTTCTCAAGCGAAGACGACGGTCTATCTTCTCCGTTCTTTATTATTGTATCTTTTTTATCTTTGCCCTGGTTGTCTAATATCTTTGTCTTTGGGATATTTCCGTTCTAATTTGAGACCTCAACTTTCTCCAGTTTTTCCAAGGTTTCTTGTTTGGTAGAGCTTCCAGCTTCTGGGTTTTGGGTCTCTGTTTGTTGTGTATCTGGAGATTTTAGGATTTGCCCTTGTAATACTTTGAGTAGGCCACTTCTTCAGTTTTTTTGAAAATTTTAAAACTCAGCCATTTCACCAGGTAGAAAAGCTAAAACTTGGCTCAGAACTTATTGGTAAGATCTTACCCCTTGGAACATTTTGTCATGAGGGAACTCTTCATGTTCATACTTTTTTAGATTGCAACTGGCCATATGGTTTCCCATGACCCTTTGTTGGTCGTGCTTCTTGAATTCAATGTTAACCAACTTTATCTCTTCTAAAGTTGTAGCCTCCACCTTGGAGTGACCAAAATCGAATAAGGAAAATGAACCAATAGACAAAGGAAAAGATGGCCATACCTTTTTCTACACGACTTTTAGCCCTTTATTAATCCCATCAAGTACAGTTTGTCGCGCAACTTCAGGGCACACCATTCGGTGTGGTAAAAATTACGGTAATGCATATGGAGGGACCGAGCAGTCGAAAAATATGATATATGAGAAATGTTCCTCTATGTACCAGTACACCACTTTACCCAGGCTAACCAAAAACTTGTCTGACATTCTTGGTGGTGGGTGACCAAATATAACAATATGCATCGACACCACTACCCAATTACAGATTTCATAAAAGAAATATTTTGCCTTGTCTTCCCAGAGCTTTGAATGTTAATCTTGAATTAGTTTTGCATTGTCTAGAGTCCAAATCCAACTCATCAGCAGGAAATGTGCCATGAAATAGATAGCATCCATAACATAATCTTACATAAAGAATGAAGCTGGTTTCCCTTTGGTTTTCTTCGTTTGGTATTCTGATATTTCACTAGCTAGATTATCTAACAATATCTTTGCCCGTTCAAAAGAAAATCCTTCCGTCACTGAGGGAATAATGGGAACCCATGGTAGAAAGAAATGGGTCGTGTTCTCCTTTCCATAAATTGTGCACATAATCATGGCTATATACATGAATTCTGGTTCAAGCGATGAGATGGAATATACATCATGAGATTTGGTTCTAAACTTTTCGGGGCGTGAACACCAGTCTTTGATCAGGTCGAAAAGTCTCTTTCCATATTGATCACATTCCTTATTATTAAAATTCACAAGAAAACAGGCGTTATAAATGAAGTTTGATGTTGCAGACAATTTATACATGAATTGTATGTGTTCCGGTCGAAATGACCTAAAAGCTACTTTTTGATAGTTGAATATCGTTCGAGTCGGGATATCTACATGATCTAGCTCCCATATAATCATGTCAGTGTAGGGTAAAAGCCTCGGTCTCGTTGCTATCTTATGTAGTTCTGCTTGAGAGATATCTTATATTTGGTAGATAAGTTATCCTTTTCATTTTCACTTGAATCGTTAAGATAGTTTACCACTTCGTATTGTATGGTGTTGAACACATGTGTCCAAGTTTTAATTGTCTTTATAATTCTGGGTGAAGTATCAGAAATAACGTCTGTGTTTTGGCCATAACTCTCATCAGCTTCTTTAGGCGCTTTCCGTGGAGCCATGATATCAAATTCAGAGTTTTGTTACCTGTTACAGAGAATGAGAATGCAAAAAACTAGTTATTTTGCTAAGCCATCTCTAAGAAAACAAGAAAGTGATTTAGAACTAAAAATCCTTTTTGCCTCAAACGCATAAACCATGCATATATCTTCACTGACAACGCATTTAATTCCTTTAATAAAAAGTATTTGGGAATTAAAATTTGATTCTATTTGGAATCATTTCCCTAAATGAGATATTAATGTCATTTATGGTCGATATATCGGGAAAAGCGTAGAATTTGAATATATCCGAGTTAAATTTAAGAATTAGATTAATTAGTGTATAATCCTCATTTAGTACCTTAATTAATCATACCTAACACTTAATCAAGTTTTGTCATTTCGGGTCTTGGGGATCTTTAAAGAAATTTAAACTAAGATTTACGAAACGCGAAGTCGCGACAGGTTTTAATTTAGTATAATCATATTTAACTCTCTTAATTAATCATGATTAGTTTTAAAATGTCGTGGTTTCAGGTATCGAGACTTCAAAGCCTTTATATGTAAGAGAATCCTGAATCGCGAAGTCGCAATAAGATTTACTATTTATTAATCTTACTTAATCGTTAATGAACCTGACTTAACATTTAATACTTTCGTGAGTTTGGGTATCGGGACTTCGAGGATGCTCAATATTGAACCTTTGTACTTCACGAAACCCCCACTCCCAAAATTTCAAAATAAAACCTTTACATAGATTGATTCATTAATTCAAAATGCGGCTCCATAATCTTCTAAGACATTTAAACCATTTGATTGATCGGAAGACTTTATTTCAATGGTGATTATCCAAGTGCATTTTTGGGCTTTTTAATTTAAACAAAAAATGAAATTTATTTTAGTCTAAGGTTTAGAAAAATATATATGTTTCAACATATGCTCCATATAGGGATCTTGTCTACTTGCAGGATGAGAATAACATGTAGACTGAGTGCCTTTATTGGGTAAATGGAGTAATTATTGCAGTTCTATGAAACACATTCTTAAAGGAAACACAAAGAAAGACTTAGGACTTCATCCATACCTCCGAAAACTTTCAAAACTTAATCATTCATCAATCTTGAATTCAGGATTTAATTACTTCATTCTCTTAAAATGATTTTATAATTGCTTGAGATAATCAAAATAACCTTAATCAATCTATCAGACCTTGTTCAATTTTATTCGCATCAAGGAAAAGTGATTTTAATGTTTTAAATAGGGAGTCTTGTGTTAGATTAGAATGTATATCTAGCCTAAAAAAGGAAATAGTTTTCAGAGTATGTTATAATACATGTATAACTGCCTTATAGATATCACAGACATTGCTTCACTGCCAACGAGTATGTTCAGTACCCTGGTGAAGTTATCTAATTCCCAAATTTATTTTCCTTTCATCACTTCAAATAATAACTTTGCATTTAAATGTTGAGATGAGAGAAATCATTTTATGAATTTCCTTTCATCATCTCTATTTAGACTAGATGGGGGCAATCATTTTATGATTTTTCTTTCACCATCTGCCTTATATTTAATCAAACATGAAGTGAGGGCAATCAATTTGTACATAATAAAATATACCAGGGATGATATCCATTTATATTTTAGAAATAGAGGTCTATTAACTCACTTTGATTACTCTGAACTAATCATCTTCTGACTATCAAAACATCTTCGCTTATCAAGAGGTTTTCATCGGGAATATATATATATATATATATATATATAGGGACTTTCCTTGAGCGAATTTAATCAGTTTAATTATGGTAAAAGGATTAAATAAATTAGGCTTAACTCAAACATACTTTGTATTTTAGTTAAGTCAGGAATATCATTAGAATTCTTTCCTATTCTCAAGTCGAAAACTTGTTCTTAAGCTTTCAGAGTCAAAGTGAAGCTCTTTTTCTTCTTCGAAGATTAGGAATAAAAGATCTTTTTTCTAATTATATATATATATATATATTAGGTGACAATATTAACTCACATGAAACTTTCGACAATTTCACCAATATATTTTCTGAAAACTTGACTTGGGTTAACAAGACGAAAGTTCATACCTCAAAATTTTTCTATATTTTTTGTCAAGCAAATTGTTAGTTTATCACCTGTTTTGAGTGAGATTCAATGTGAGTATGGATTCCTTCTAGATATTATCACCATGTTATCATCTCGTATCCTGCAATGAGATGGATCATGAAAAATGTCAGGAATTATTTATTGATTGGAAAGCTTCATGTTGCATATTTTTTTTATATTTTATTATTATTCAATGAAATCAACTAACCTGTTTCTATTTACAATGAAAATATAAACTTACCAAAGGATGCAAATTATAATAAAAATGAAAACCAAACTGGTATGTACAATGAAAGTTTAGAATTGTACTACTGCATGAAATGTTGGAGGTGATGCTCATTGATAGGGGAATTAAGGATCTTTCCGTCAAGATTTTCTAACAAAAATGCATTCTTTCCCTCAGAGGCTGTAATTTTGTATGGTTCGCACCAGATCTGATCAAACTTACCATGTTTCCTAGCATCCTCTTTTCTGGCTTCCCATTTTAGAACTAAATCACCAGGGAGAAATTCCCTATCTTTAGCTTTTTGGTCAAATAAGGATTTCATATTATCTTGATATTTCTGACTTTTTCATCTACTTCAACCCTATATATCTTTTTCATGAACTTCAATCAATTGATTTATCCTCTTGGTAATGTCATTTGGCTCTTCTTTTGAGTCTTTCTAGAGTTTCATTACTGGAAATGCTAGATTTGTGGGCAAAATGACGTTAGTACCATATACCATCTGAAATTGAGACATTTTGATTGACCGTTTTGTGCCTATCCTGTTAGCCCATAAAGCATATTTTAAATGTACATGCCATGCTTTCTTATTTTTGGTCAATACTTTCTTAATTATAGTGATCAGGATTTTGTTAGATGACTCAGCTAATCCATTGCCCCAAGGATAGTAGGTCATGGAGTGTCCTAGCACAATGCTATACTTCTAACAAAAAAATATCATGGTCATGGATTTGAATGCCTAAGCATTATTAGTAACTATTTTTCGAGGATAGCCAAATCTTGATAGGATATTCTCCTCTAGAAAACTGATCACTACTGTGTCTGTTTCATTTCATGTTGGAATAGCTTCCACCCATTTAGTAAAATAGTATGTAGTGGTCTGAATCCATTTATGTTAAGAACTCGAGTGTGGATGAATTTCTCCAATAAAATCAAGACCCCATTGTTGAAATGGAGCTTCAGTTTTAAATGGAACTAAAGGTAATGCCGTAATTTTCTTCTTACCTGTGAACAACTAACAAGGATTACAAGTTTTGACTTTAGTGTTTACATCAGTGAATAATTTCGGCCAATAATCTCCAGCTCTTAATATTTTATAAGACGTTTCTCTCCAAGCGTGGTGTCCTCCACACACTCATTCGTGGAATTCATTTATAACTTTTTATGTTTCGGATTCTACTAAACAACTCAGTAAGAAACCAAGGGCATCTTTCCAATATAATTGACCCTCTACAATACAATATTTTACAGGGTGTAACTTCAATGTCGTAGATTTAGATGGGGTTAGGTCACTGGGGCACTGAAGGGTCAATAAATAAGAAACAATGTCACTGTACCAAACTAAAAAAGATAATTTTTCTAGAATTTCAATTGTGGGCATAGTGACATCGAGTTCGTCTATCTCTAAAAATCTTTTGTTCTCTTGTAGATGATTTATTCCGAGTTCTTTCATATTTGATTCAACCAACAATTTAGCCAATCCCTGACCTTTAATAATTTTAGTTGGTTTAACTTCCAGGTTGAACTCTCAAATTTTGGCTCACCATTTGCCTCTCCTTCCATTATTGTCGAGCTGAACTAGTATATCCTTAACAGAACTGGTAGGTAGATAAGAAATGATCTTTGAATGTAGTACATAATTTCTGAAATCTTTGAGGGATTTCACCATTGCATAAGATTTCTTTTCCAATATATCGTATTTTAGCTCAGCATCTCTAAGACTTTTACTAAAGAATGCAATTGGTTTATCAAAACCCTCTTCATTATTCTGTAACAATACAGCTGCAACAGTATGCTCGGAAGAAAATGAAAAAAGAAAAAATTCTTTCAAATAATCAGGACTTATCGGTACTGCTGATTCACCTATGACCTTCATAATACATTCAAATTACGCCTTAACATCACTTGTCCACTTTACCTCGTTGTCCTTATTAATCATATCTGTAATCAATTTTATGATTTCAGCAAAATTTAAAATGAATTTTCTCAAAAAAATTGTTTTCCCTAAAAATGACTGAATTTCTTTCCTATTCCTGGGAATATTAATAGTATCTATGGATTCAATCCTTTTTGGGTCAATGTTAATTCCATCCCTAGATACTATATGGCCCAAGAGTTTACCTTCCTTCATTGCAAAATGAGATTTCTTGGGATTCAGATACAAACCAAATTTGTGACATTTTTTGAAAGTTTGCTTGAGGTGTACTAGATTTTCTACATCAAATTTAGAAAAAACAGTTAGATCATCAAGATAAATTATGAAAATCTTATCTTTTTCACCAATGAAGGTGATGTCCATAGCTCGTTGGAAATTTTCTCTTGCATTCATTAAACCGAAAGTCATTTTATCATACATAAAGGTACCCCAAGGGGTAGTGAATGCAGTTTTCTCTTTATCATCTTAATGTACTGCAATTTGATTGTAGCCCGAAAATCCATCAATCATGGACATCCTATTTGCTCCAACTACTTTCTCTAAAACATGATCCATTTTAGTCAATGGATAATTGTCCTTGAGTGATGATCTGTTTAAATTTATAAAGTCTACACACATTCTTATTTCACCATTTTTCTTTCTTACCAGAACTAAATTAGCTACCCACTTAGAGTATCTGAGCTGGACAATGATATTGGCATCTGGAAGTTTCTTTACTTCTTTCTCTATCATAGGCATCAATATAGGGTTAACATGTCTGAGCTTCTTCCTAAATGGTTTGACACCTTGTTTCAGACGAATTTTGTGTTCCATTATGGTGGTGTCATAAGTTCTTAATTCATCATAGGACCAAGCAAAAACATCTTTATACTTTCTAAGCAACTTAGCAAACTTACTTTTTATTTCAGGAAGAAGGTACTTAGATAATTTTACCAACCTAAGAATTTCTTTGGTGCCTATATCACAATCTTCGACTTATTTTGGTCGAGGCTGTAAAGTGGACTTCAAAGGAATGTTGTCATGATTAAATAACCTCTCTAAGGGGATCAGGCCTTTGGGGATCTGATTATTTTTCAAAATAAGCATACGATGATTAGAAATATTATCTTGAAACTCTTGAATATCTTCCCCTTCCTGCATGATCCAAGTGGGATCATTTTGATTTTCTTGGTCGACATGTTTTTCAGCAAAGTCATCCACCATTTATAATTAAAAAAATGATTTTTTAATCCTCGAAAACCTACCAATGTTGTATATTATTCTGTATGGAAGTTCTATGTCTCATCTCTATATGGTATTTAAGTTTGAAAACCGTTGGAGGAACAAAGGTTGAAGCCACTTTAGCCAAAGAATCTTCCCGTTGATTCTCAGTTCTAGGGATGTAATGAACATTAACTGATGAAAAAAAATTATCAATTAGATCCCAGGCATAGTTCCTATAAGATCTCAACCTTGGGTGTTTATCCTGGTATTGACGATTAATTTTTTTTATGATCAGTTCAACATCACCATAGACTTCTAAGTTCTTAATGTTTAATTCTATGGAAACTTCTAATCCTAATACTAGGGCCTCATATTCACATATATTGTTAGTGTAATCTGTATCCCACTATAATCTGTAAGAAAAAGGAATAATGAACTCATCGTCGGGTGCCCCAAACAACACTCCAGCTCCTACTCCTTCACAAGATGAAGCACCATCAAAATACATTTTTCAAACTCCAGAACTATATACATCTTTACTTATATTTTCTTATTTTTCTTTTTCTATACAATTTTCTTCTATACATACATCTAAATCATCATCAATGGATTAAATACAATTCCCTAAATTCTGATCAGAAATATAAACAGTGTAATTATTTGGGTTCAGAGGATCACTCACTGTAAACGCCAACCTTGTTTATATGTACAAGCGTGTGAACTTTCCTCCGAATATCGGGATTGTGGCGTATGCCATGTCAAGTTGGAGGGATCCTCCAAGTTTGGTGCCCCAAGACCTAGATAAAAACATGCCATACTTTGGAGGTATATCAACGACAACCACATCCATGAGAATGCTTTTTACAGGAATCTGTGCAAGATTAACTACTAAATATTTTATCATACCTATATATTTAACCTTTCTCGAATCAAAAGAATATAAATATCCATATGGTTGAGTGATTTCGAGACCAAGTCTATCCATAATGGCTTTGGGCATTACATTTTGAGAAGCTCCAGAATCCAACATGCAATTATGGAGCAGGTAATCATGCAGAGTTAGTGTAATATAGAAAGGGGCGACAATATCTCTGGTGCCTTCAAAATGTGGACCAAAAATTATATTAGGCTTATCGTCTTCTAAATTTATAACGTCAGCCTCACTTTCATTATCTGAAAAATTAATCATTTTAGTGATTTGCTTTTTGTATATTGGGTTTTTTTCCAGTTAAACTAGAGGTATAGGAATTTTGATTTTATTAATTTCATTTTCTAGATTGAAATTTCTCGTCATCTTATCAACTTCTCTGGTTTAGATTTATATCTCCTTCCTTTCCAGTTTATTAATTTGTGATGTTTTTGTTTCAACCACAGGAACCTTCGCTTTCCTTGTATTAATAACTGGTGTTTCTACTGACTTTGTCTTGGTAGACTATGTGTTAGCAGTCTTGGTTTTAACCGTATGTTTTTCAGCAACTTTTGAAACTGCCTCATCTGTTTCCCCTCTCGGCAAAATTTTCTTCGGTGGGGAAGTCACGATATTCCTTTTCCTAGGCCTTAGATTGTATTTATGTTGCAGTTCGACCATTATATTATCAGTGATTCCTTGATAAGATGAATCCTTTGTAATATTTCTATTGTCTTCATTTTCAGACCTGTATTCTGTATTTAAAGATTTTTCATAATATTGTCTCGTCAAATAAGGTTCTTGATAATCATTGCCAAGATTATTTGTATCTTCTTATAACTTCTCAAAATTTTGCATGTCTTCTCCTACTATAAAATTTTCATTCTTAAAGGGGGCTTGAATATTTTTTTCTTCATTCTTAATTTGTCTTTGTTGTATTTGAGGGTTAGGATTCCTTCTAAAATCCTTTCTAGGGAATTGATAATTCTTTGATTGGTCCAATTCCATTCTCGATATTTTATTCAACAATTCTTTGATTATTCTCTCCATGTCATCCATATTATCTTCCAAAGAATTCCCAGATCCATAGGGTCCTGCTTATTCTCTGTACTGTCTAGTTTCTTTATTTCCCATTTAAAATTTAGTTTTTAACTTTCTTGTTTCCATCATGTTTGATTCGATTTCTATAGAGGCATCCTACATTTTAGTGAGATCAACAGATCTTCTTTCTCTTAACAGTAGAGAGAAATTTGGATCAAAATCCCCAACAAAAGTTACTTTTGATGCAGGTTGGGAAGGTTTAACCTCAGTTGGAATTTTATTATATAATTTATTGAATCTTTGGGTAAACTCAAGAACTGATTCTGAATTTTTCTTTCCCAAAGATCCACACTCGTTTAGATAATAAAGATGATCTTTCCTTTATCTCCATTATCTGATAAAAGCATTTTCTAACTCATCATATGATCCTATGGATCCTGCTGGGAGTCCTCAGAACCATGCCCTCACCTTTTCTTCAAAATTTTTAACTAGGATTCTTGAATAAACATCCTCATGTTCAATACCAAGGATGTCAACAAATTGATCAAATAAATTGATGTGTTTGGTAGCAGTTAAATCTCCTTCCCCCGTGAACTTCGATAGTTTTTTCATATAGTTTTCAGGTAGATCATGGAGAGGGAATGGGAGGACCAAAGGGGCATACCTAGTAGCTAGTTTGGAAAATATGATAAGGGGTGGGGTTGGTACTTGACCGCCCCCTCCTCCCCCAACAACACCACCTCCTTCAGCCACAACCATTGATAATTTAGGGGGTGAAACTTGGAGATTATAGAGAAGACTTTTAGAGATGTGTGGTGACCTTTTAGTTACATCTGGATAAAGTAAAAATGTTTCAAAGAACTGACAATCGGGAGACAGTAAATTTGAAAAATAGGGAATCGAAAAAATAGGACTGGTTTCTTCGGACTCACAGGATGTGTACACATGAGAACCAACATGAGTCGAGTCAAGGTATACAGTATATTCTTCTGAATTCTGAGAGGTTGTAGACTGAATTTTGGGAACTGATGAAATGTCAATTGAAGCGAGAACTGAGATAGCTCTTTTACCTCTATTGGTAAAGGATACAGTTGGAAAAGTTTCAGCTTTAATTTTGGGTAACACCAACTCAATTTCTAGGGTTTCAATTCTATTGATGGATGTTTCTCTGAAAAGGAGTTGGGTATTCGACTATTCAAGTAGATCCTTATTATTTTATTGTGTGGATTTAGGTTGATAAATCTTACTCATTGATGAAGAAGTCTGTTTAAGATATGTTCTCGGTTTCAAAATTCTTCCGGGGTTGGATACAGGCGATATTTTCTTATCGTCTGGATTCTTTCTGGTATTTTTTCTATTAAATTCTAGTTTATTAGTTTTGCAGTTTCCAAGTGAAAGATAAAATTTATCCTTATAATGTATTCAATCTTTGTTCACTATCAAAGAAATAAACTTTACCAATGTCGTTATTCCTAGGGAAAAATAACTTCGCTTCTTCGATACCCGACAGCAGTGCCAAAAATATGTTGTTCCTGAGTTTATACTTAAGGCTAAAAAGTATAATGTCAAGGCATCTGAAAAGTAAAGAGAGTTTAAAATATGAAAAGAAAATCAATTCTTTAGGGAAAGAAGCTATGGCCTATTTCTAAGTTGTCTTTGCCTAGATTCCCAATGTTCTTGGATGCTTATGTCATGTTCAATCACTTCCCATGAACGTTCAAGTTCAACCCGGGTGTTAGCTATCTCTAAGATAGTATTAAACAAGTTTAATGCAATGTTGGTTTGATCCGCAAGACCGAGTTCAATATTAGGTTGTCTTGCAACACGTACAGTCATGGAGGAAAGAAAGCTAAAAGGTATATTGTTTTTTATGTTTGCTTTTTCTTGTCTTCAATTATATGAGGAAATCTCCTAAAATTGAATTAATGGTATAAAAATTCAGAGGTCGTTTTCCTTATTTGACTCAAATTTGAAAATAATGAGTGTGATGAGAGAAAAACATAAAGTTGTTAAAACAAAGTGAGGCATCAATCACAGAAGAATCTCACTCTGATACAGAAGAATAAAAATGGATGTGAAACCTTTAATGAAGTATAAAATGTGGTAATCTAACTAATTCACAAGTCTTGTATTTTCCAATTTCCAACACAGAGGAAAATCTCTAAACAATCAGATAACTAAATGAACCATATAACCACAGTAGATGTTGTACTAAGTTTTGATTAAGAATTCATCAAAGACATATAAATAAATATGTTGGAATATGAAAGAACAAAACAACACACAACTCAAGATTGACGAAATATGGAGTCTTTGGTCTACATTTATCTTAATTCTTGAAAAGGAGAGATCGCTCTATTACAATCAGCCAAGAAAAAACCTTCTTTAAGTCTTTTGAAATTATATTTATACAAAAGGTTACCAACCCTAGACGGTTGGAATTTTCCTTACTCCTAGATATTAACGGTTACAAAATAACAAACTTGAATAGTTTCACTTGGTTTCATTCTATCTCACTCTCATAACGGCAGAACAGACATGAATGTGTTACTTCATTATTTCTTTGAATTACTTCCTTCACCTGGCTCCAGACACTCGGTGCACTTGCTTAGAAATTGTACTAAAATTATGGAAGGCTCTGTCACATCCTTTGCCTAAAAAAGATACAACTTTCTCTATAATTTCGACAACATTTCTTCAATCCTTTTACCTTCAAAATTTATTGACTCCAACTGTAAATTTGGCTTTACCAGCCATCTATCCATTTGAGCGACGTCAACCTATTTCAGCTATGAAATTTCGATCTGAGCTTCATTTAATCTTTCTTTGATGTCCAGTTGATGCTTTACAATATTGATTTGTCCTAGTACTCCAGCACAATCGTCATTTCCAATGCCTAGTGATTTTTTATCTAGCAAATCAAAAGCCTCTTCACAATCTTCCTTTATTTGTTTGGCCATTTTATTACTCTTGGCTATATTGGCCTCCCGTCCCTTTAGTATGATATCACCCCTCATTTTTTCTGTGACAATCAATTCGGGAGTTACTGGTACCTCTTCTCTAGCCGAAGATACCACTGCCTTTTGAAAGGTGGCTCGGGCCGCAGTAGCCTCTTTTTCTCTGAAACCAATATTATCTAATGATTGATCCATCTCCTGAAAATAATATTGAATGATCCCTACGTTAGAAAATAGGTTGTGTTGTACTACTTCCAGCTTCTAATGCACTTCCAGTGCCTGGGCTTGAAACACTGCTATATTTACAACTTGGCTTTCAGTAGAACTCAATTTAGCTTGCAACTGCCTTACAAATTCTTCTTGTTGGATGACCTACCCTTGACTTGCTTTAGAGGTCTTGTGTACTTCTTCAAGATCAAGTTTAAGTTGTTGAATTTCTTGTCTGTCTTTGGCTCTAGCTTGTTTGAGTCCTTTGTTGACCTCGCTTTTGATATTATTCTCTATATTCCTTATTTGATCTCATAGATGATTTATCATCTCATTCCTATGCCTTAGCCTTTCTTTCATATTATCAACAGAGAATAAGTGGGCCATTGTAAAATCTCCCAAAGAGCCTGCCACCTCTGTAGCAAAATCATCTTCTTCCAAATTTTTCCCATCTAATAATACTCTGTTCTTTTTTACCATTGCACCCTCCCTCATGTGGATTTCTTTCTTCACCACGACCTTTATTTTATTACTGAAAAAGAACTCGATGGGGGGTATCTCCTTGATGGGGATATGTGTGAAATATCTTATGAACATTGCCTTTGTGTTAGGGTTTCCTAAGGTGAACTGTAAAGGTGTGAAAACCTCAATGGGGTTGTCGATTTCTGTGGATAAATTGTTCTTGGCTTCTCCAGTAGTTTATTTCTTAGGTGAAGACGGTGGTCTATCTTCTTCGTTCTTTATTATTGTCTCTTTTTTATCTTTTCCCTCGTTGTCTAATATCTCCATCTCTAGGATATTTCCCTTTTGAGTCGAGACCTCAACTTTCTCCAGGTTTTCCAGGGTTTCTTATTTGGTAGAGCTTCCATATTTTGGGTTCTGGGTCTTTGTTTGTTGTGTATCTAGAGATTTTAGGCTTTGCCCTTGTAATAATTTGGGTAGGACACTTCTTCGGTATTTTTGGAAATTGTAAAACCTATCCATTTCACCAAGTAGCAGAGCTCAAACTTGGCTCAGAACTTCTTGGTAAGCTCTTACCCCTCAGAACATTTCGTTATGAGGGGACTCTTCATATTCATACTTTTTGAGATTACAACCGGCCATATGGTTTCCCACGACCCTCTATGGGTCGTTCTTCTTGAATTCAATGTCAACCAACTTTATATCTACTAAATACGAAACCTCCACCTTGGAGTGACCGAAATCCAATAAGGAAAATGAACCAATAGACAAAGGAAAAGATCGCCATACCTTTTTATGCACATATTTTAGCTCTTTTCTAATCCTGCCAAGTACAGTTTGTCATGCAACTTCACGGCACACCAGTCTGTATGGTAAAAATTTTGATAATGCATATAGAGGGACCGAGTAGCCAAAAACTCTGATATATGAGAAATGTTCCTCTATGTACTAGTCTTCTACTTTACCTAGGCTAACCATAACCTTGTCTAAAATTCTTGGTGGTGGGTGACCAAATATAACAATATGCATCGGCACCACTACCCAATTACAGATTTCATAAAAGAAATCGTTTTCCTTGTCTTCCTAGAGTTTTGAATGGTAATCAAGAATTGGTTTTGCACTGTTGGGAGTCCAACTCCAGCGCATCAGCGAGAAAGGTGTCGTGGAACAAATAGTGTCCATAACATAATCTGACATAAATAATGAAGTTGGTTTCCCTTTGGTTTTATTCATTTTTTATTATGAGATTTCACTAGCCAGATTATCTGAAAATATCTTTGCCCAGTCGAAAGAAAATCCTTCTTCCACCGAGTGAATAATGGGAACCTGTGGTAGAAAGAAATGGGTCATGTTCTCCTTTCCATAAATTATTCACATCATCATGGCTATATACATGAACTGTGTTTCAAGTGATGAGATGGAATATATGTCGTGAGATTAAGCTCTGAACATTTTATGGCGTGAACACTAGTCTTTGATCAGGTCAGAAAGACTCTTTCCATACTGATCACATTCATTATTATTAAAATTCACAAGAAAAATGGAATTATAAATGAAGTTTGATGTTGCAGACATTTTATACATGACCTGTATGTGTTCTGGTCGAAATGACCCAACAACTACTTTCTGAGAGTTGAATATCATTCGAGTCGGGATATCTACATGATCCAGTGCCCATATAATCATGTCAATGTAGGGTAAAATCCTCGGGTTGGTTTCTATCTTATGCAGTTCTGCTTGAGTGATAATCTTATATTTGGTAGATAAGTTATCATTTTCATTGTTGCTTGAATCATCAGGATAGTTTACCTCTTCATATTGTATGGTGTTGAACACATGCATCTAGGTTTTAACTGTGTTTATACTTTTGGGCGAAGTATCAGAAATAACATCTTTGTTCTGGCCAGAACTCTCACCAACTGCTTTTAGCACTTTGTGTGGAACCATGATATCAAATTCAGAGTTTTGTTACCTGTTACAAAGAATGAGAATGCAGAAAACTAGCTATTTCTCTAAGTGAACTCTAAGAAAACCAGAAAGTGATTCAGAACTAAAAATCCTCTTTGCCTTAAATGAATAAACCATGTGTATACCTTCACTGACAACACGTTTAATTCCTTTAATAAAAAGTATTTGGGTGTTAAAATTTGATCCTATTTGGAATAATTTCCCTAAATTAGATATTAATATCATTTATGGTCGATATCTCAGGAAAAGCACAGAATTTGAATGTATCCGAGTTAAATTTAAGCAATAGATTAATTAGAGTATAATCCTCATTTAGTACCTTAATTAATCATACCTAACACTTAATCAAGTTTCGGCATTTTGGGTCTCGGGGATCTTTAAATCAATTTAAACTAAGAGTTACAATATGCAAAGTCGCGACAGGTCTTAATTTAGTATAATCATATTTAACTCTCTTAATTAATCGTGATTAGTTTTAAAATGTCGGGGTTTCAGGTATCAGGACTTCAAATCTTTTATATGTAAGAGAATACTGAATCGCGAAGTCATGGCAAGATTTACTCTTTGTTAATCTTACTTAATCGTTAATGAAACTGACTTAACATTTAATACTTTTGTCAGTTCAGATATCGGGACTTCAAGGATGTTCAATATTGAACCTTCGTACTTCGTGAAACCCCAACTCCCAAAATTTCAAAAGAAAAATGTTATATAGTTTGATTCGTTAATTCAAAAGGAGGCTCCATAATTGTTACACATCAAAATTACTCACTTCGATGGTGTCGCAAGTGTCGTCATTACAAGTGTCGCAGGTGTCTCATTTTTCTCACAAGTGTCGCAAGTGTCAGGAAAAGCATACTGCCATAATGCTTATGTCGTACCTATAACAACATCAGAAAGACACTTGAAACACCTCAAACATTTGATTTGGAATAAGGGGAATGGTTAACTGGGTTTATGAACCTCTTGCCATTTGAAAGAACCACTGAAATTGATTTTTTAGAGGAGAGCGCTCCCCTATACCTCTGTTAAGAGTGTTGGAGCCCCCCTATAGACTATCTGGGAGCGTTATAACACTTTGTCTACCATTTTGGAGGAGTGTTTATGCTATTAGGAGTGTTGGAGCCCCCCTATACATTACTAGGGAGTGTTATAATGCTCTGACTGCCCTTTTGGAGGAGCGCTACCTATTATGGGCAATAGTTGGTTTGTTGAGAAGAATGAGGGAAAGATCCCTTCAATCTTTGAAGGCATTTGGATTCGAATCCTTAGTCAAGCCATGATCTTAGGGAAGATCCCTAACTGAAGGATGAAAATCCTCAACTTACCCCAAATATATCTCAAGTGGTTGAGCCTCTCCAAGCCTATATAAGAAGGCTTTCTCATGGTGAAAGGGGATGAAAAAGATTGAAGATATGAAACCTATGATCTCATAGGAAACATACAGTAGAGGAAAATAATCAGTGAAGTTGTTGTCATTCTGATCGTGGAGCTTTTGAGCAAGGGTTGGACAAGGAGAGCTTGGTGAATTTGTTGCACTTCATCCATGGCTATAAGAAACACTTTGATATCATTAATATAATATGCTTGGCCTGTTTATTTCTAATTTGTGTTTGATTTCACATGAATTTGTCTCTAGTAGATAGATCTTTTTTGAAATAATCTTGATAGAGTAGGAAGTTGGTTGTGTCTTTGTTTGTCTACAGGGCTTATCGAGGAGTTCAAGATTGGAGCTCAACTTGGAATGTGCAGGGACAAACACCAGTAAAAAGGTACTCCTCTTCTCCTTCCTCCTCACACATTAGTTTTCCTAGATCTAAAAGGAAGTCAGTGTCCATGATAAGCATCATTTGTCTTAGAGTTAAGACTCTAGCTCTCAAGAGGAGATCTACCTATCCAGAGGGAGATTTTCCTTCAACAGAAATTGGCGACTCTACCGGGGATCGAATCAAAACTTTTAATTTTTGGTTTGCCTCATAGACCTTGTCTTACCCTTTGTTTTATTAGGCCTTGTTCACCCCCTATATGTGATTTCACTTGTTGATTTAATCCTTAATCCATCACATGCATCTTGATTGACAAAAATTGACTGATTTTTTGGCCTTTTTGACAACTTTTCTAAGTTTTTGAAGCATGGCGCCCCTATGCCCATGTTAGCCCAGCACCAAAACTCCCTAAAGGTGTTAGACAAAGATTTATAATTCTCTGATGGCCCTTACACCAGAGCGCCATCCTCTCCTTTGCGAAAATACCTTCCAGAATTGTGTTTTCTGCAGTTCAGTCTCTGTTTTTGTCCTTGCTCAGCTTCTTGATGCTTCAATATATATTACTAATGACCTTTTACCCTCTTCTTTCTGAGAAGTAGGCACTTTGTTGTTCATATTTTGTGACCTTCTTCCTTATTTTGAGTTTTTTCTTCTATTGAGAACTTGGAATCAGTCCATTGCCTTTTTCCCTCTTGTCTGACTAAGAAGAAACTCTGGTGAAGGACATCAGAAGTCTATGAATCTTCTCATTTGGTTCTTTGAGGTCATCTTGTCCAATCGCTTTCTCCTTCCTTTTGCATTTTTGGTTTTCTATCTCTTGTTTGATCGCAAAAAGGGTGTGTTGTTTTTGCGAAATCCGCTTATGCTTGTCCGAATCTCCTTGATCTGAAAGGGTAGTTGGAAGGATAAGTTTTGCATTGAATTAATCATCATTCACATACAAATGACAAAAGTACATCTTAGTGATTGGTTTTCATATTAGAAGGCTTTTCTGAAATATTTTAGCATTATATCAGATTGGATTGAGAACAAATTGGTCGAGGACATTTCTTATTAGTGTTTGATAGTGAAAACAACTCTTTCTCTCTTCCCTAAATAGGTGTTCATTGAAAAGAAATGATTTATTATCATCTTCTATGAATTTTTGGGAATTGAGTCATCATTCCATCAATGTCACTTTCATACACCCTTTGAGTAAAGAACAGCTATAAAACAAATGTTAATTAAAAATTATCTAGAACATTTTTATTTTTAGGATCTTCCACCAACATTAGACTAGGATTAGCACTTTGGATTAGGCTATGTACAAGTATCCAAAGTTTATAAAACAAATGTTAGCATCCTAAGCTAGGGAGAGTCAAATCCAATTGTCGTATTGGTTTTCTAGGATCCCCCTCTCACACAGGGGTTACACACGAGGTCACATTCGGGTGAATTATGGGGATTATCCCTCTGTGGTTCAATTGTTTGTAGTGGTCAGATCGTATATCGGGGGTCACTTGGAGATATACCCACGATTATGTGTGGGAGCCTCTCGAGTTGATTTCGAACTTGTTATCCTACCCATACATTTCAGATCGGACTGTCGACTGTACCTGCCTAGGGACTCATTGTGAATTGGTGTCTTTACTTGCCATAATCTTTAGGGTCTTACACAAGGGGATGGTGAAGGGAAGTCTCATTGTACCTGGAATAGACATTGGTCAAACTCACTCGGTCTCCTTGGAGGGTAAATCCACAATTATTGCGTGGAAGCTTGCACCAAGGTGAAAGTCTGTTAAGTAGGTTGGCATTGTAACTATTCCACCATATCCTAGCCCCTTCTTGACTTGATCACACGACGTTGAATTTCATCACCAACTAGTACGATCATTAAGATAAGATTTGTTTGCTTGGTTGATTCCTAGATTCTATTAGCGTATGTTGTTTCTTTTTGTTAGTTGGCCCTAGATTTTCAGCATGTTCTGTTATTCTCCAAAATTGAGCCAGTAGACGATAAAGCTCTTCGTCGATCATTTAGGATGAAAGGGATGCCTCTGGAAGGCTATCAACCCTTACCTCCTAAAACTCTAGAAGAAAACTACCGTAGAGAGGTAGAAAATCCATCTGACGCTGGAAGTATTATTTCTCCTCTGTTAGATCACTCAGAAGGTGCTTTGGTCATGGTTGAACATCCCGCTACATCTATTTTGGTAGCCCCTCTTGAACCAATTTTTATTTTTTTAGACTCCCTTGGGAATATCATAGATGAAGAGGTACCACGATTACCAGAGAGAGATTTTAATGAAACATATATGAGATCCACACAACCAAATTTTGGTAATGAGTATAGGACTCCTATTCATCCTAGCACTGCAGTAAATACAAATCCTACACCTACTCATTATGTATAGAGGACTTCATCGGGACGTGATCTCTATGATAATTTTGAATCCTTTCGATAACCCTTTGATCCTCATGACCCTCCTGATGAAACAAAACCATCTGGTCAAACCCTGAGTCACCCAGTCGCTCAAGTGATTCACCCTACTGTTACGTCAGCACAAGTCCATCCTATTGCTAGACTCATTACCTTTGCTCATCTCCAAATCACTTCAATCCCTACCCCCATTTCTACGAGCTTTTACTCTACATCCCCACATGTTCCACATGATCTTGTTGGAACATTGTTTCAGCCGAGAATGTAGACCCCTGCTAGCCAAACTCAACCGGTTGGAGGGAAACCACCATATAACAAACTTTTCCCTCCTGGAGGACTACCATATTATGGCAGGCCTAACCCTCCTAGGAGACAACCCCCTTTTCATGCTCCTCTAAGAGGGCACCCTCCGTTTGTCAGTCATACCTTGGTCATTAATCCACCGTTGGCAGGGGGTCAACCTTTGTTTGCTGGAAACCCTTCACAATCCTAGGGAGTATATTTAGGAGGCACTTTTATTCAACCCCATGTTGGGGGACACTTGTCTCATAACCCACTTGGAGGAGCATCAAATCATGTTCCTCTCAGAATGTCTTAAGGACAACCTCATCCGGGCGACATCCCAAATACCACCTGGAGTTCTCCGGGACAACAGCCTTATCATCTTCATGGGTCTCATGTGTATTTACCTCCGGGATCTACTCCTTAGCATTCTCAAGGGAAAAATGTTTATCCTCCTTATGGGAAAGTTAATCACCCAACCCGTAATGCTCAGAACCCACTGGGTTATGCAATTGTTTCTCATCCATCATCGAATTATGTTTATCATGACCAAAAACAACCATATGTAGTAGTACCTACTGGTTACAACTATCCAACTAAACCAATTTATGGTCCTACTGGTGTTCCTATGCCACATCAGTATCATCCACAAATTAACCAACAGTTACCTTTCCTTACGACTCTAGATCTCCCAGACTTGTCTCGGTTAACTAATGATCCTATTTTTCACTCATTGGTTTGGCCAGTCATTCTAGCTAAGCTTCCTTCTGATATTCCAAAATTTGACGGGAAACCTGGCGAAGATCCGAACAACCATGTGATGACTTTCCATTTGTGGTGTTCATCAAACACCCTCATGGATGATTCTGTACGTTTGTGTCTTTTCCAGTGAACACTTACAGGTTCGACAACAAAGTGGTATATTGAACTACCACATGCTTATTTTCATGATTTCAATTCCCTTGACATGTCTTTCCTCATGCACTTTCAACTACCTATTCGCTATGAGACGGGTACTGAAATCTTGACCTCCCTTATTCAAACTGACTCTGTGCATATCTCTGACCATATCCATGAGTGGAGGCGATGACGAAGGATGATCAAGGTAATCAATCCTAACATATTATTGGCAGAATAGTTTACTAAATCACTTTTACCCCTGATCGCTCATGATGTCACTATGAGTGGCACGATCACAGAGGAACAAGCCATTTCTTGGGATCAGTACTTAGATTTGGTTTATTCACAATCTGGTACTTTGTATGATTTTCTTCCGAATGCTACTTGAGATAATACTGATCCATCTAAGCCATCATCATCATCTCATGCGGATGGCATCATCGGTTCCGTCAATACCCAATCTACTTCCCAATCACTCACATTCTCCTCTACCTCCCCCCAAAATCAGATCTTTGAGGTGAATGCAGTTCAATCTGCCCCCTCAAAAAAATTCAGAGGTAAGAAGAAGACAAAGAATAAACCAAACAATACCAACAACAATGAACAACCAAACAATCAAGATCACACACCTGCTACCGAAAAGAAACCACAACAGAGACCGAAACTCTCGTGTATCATTTGTGGTGACGATCACTACACTTGGGACTGTCCACTTTGCAATGAAGTGGCCAAAATTTTCCAAGGAAAGTCACAACCTGTTGTGATTACTCAGCCTTTTCCACAACAACAATCCATGGTTGCTCAAACCCCCAATCCTGGGGATAGTTCTAGCCATCCTCATGATGAGGCCTTGACGAGTGCACATATTTATATGTTTAATGGGATTAATTTGGATAGTCACTCTAATAAATATGACACGCCAGGTAACCCTGACAAAGGAAAGGACACTAACGGTACCGATACTTTACCAGATCCGTCATCGTCCTCTGTTAGTCTTCCATCGGTTGTTCCTTCGTCTGGACCGCTTCGGATTGAGAAACCCATGTTCGAATCTATCTTACGCCCTCCTAAGAGCACTATATGTAAAGCTACCTTTAATCATAGTTCACCCAAAACTACAACATTGTTGAAGATTTGGCTCAAGCACCGTGTGCTATGTCTACATTAGAAGTTCTACAACACTGCCCAGTCAACGTAGAATGCTCTTGGCCTCTATTGGCACTGTTGATCTTGAGTCGTCCAACCATATCATGTTTAATGTGGATAATTATGTGTCTCATCTCTCCCACCAACTTGCTTTCCAAATTGATGTTGTTGTTCACAATCAACAAATCCACCGAACTATTTTGGATGAAGGAGCCTCAACTTGTGTCATGTCTTTAGTATGTTGGAAAGGTTTTAAATCACCTTCACTCAATAAATGCCCAACAATGTTACGTGCCTTCGATGGGTGAGGTTTTCATCCCCGTGGGATTTTACAGTCCCTTCCCATCCAATTGGGTGGAAAAATTGTTACTCTTGATGTTGAGGTGGTCGATGCTCCCCTTGATTACAATTTGTTACTTGGAAGAAGTTGGTTTTATGCTATGACTATCATTGCCTCATCGGTTTTTTGATGTGTACAATTTCCTCATCAAGGCAAAATTGTCATTGTTGATCATTTGGATTTTTGCACGAACGATGCTCGCGCTCCTGCTACCAACAATATTCCTTTCTTGGGAGACCACAAGATCACATATGAAAGCATTGGTGTTGGATTAATGAAAGATTCTAGCCTCATGGGCATCTTCCCTACACCACTTCCACCGACTACACATCATATTTCCATTGTTGAAATGATTTTGACTGCGACTTATCAATCTTTGGAATCATCTGACACTTGGATTGTACCTAGTCCATTGGAATTCGATGCACTAGGTGACACCATGCCACTTAGTCTAGCCGAAACATCATACGTCTCTATTCAATCTGCCTCTTCCTCATTGGATGACCAACATCTATTTGCACCTGACATTTCCTCGATGCAATCACAATTAAGTTTCTTGTCGCCTGCGATAGACTACATTTCCCCAAGTTTTCTTTCTGATGAATCTAGTCCGAAAATGCTTCACATTGACAAGTTACCTCGGGATAATCACCGTCACCGATCCTTTTTTCTTCCCCCTCATAAAGAAATTTGGGAAGATATACACTCTATCTCCCCTCCTGATGTTGATTTTCCATCATTTCCCATGACTTCAACTTTCGATGGTTTAGATCTGGTAGTTGACCTGGTGATCTCTTCGGTAGGGCTATTGGAGCCTGATCTTCTTACCCCTGTCGAGACCATGGACATGTGTTCCTTCCCGAGATTTTTTCTTCCATCCAGTGAAGATCTCTTGGAAGCCATGACCGAGTTTTGTCCCTTGAAATCATGTCCTTCCAGAGCGTTATCCTCTTGGAAGCCATGATCAAGACGAAACCATGAGCATAGTTTTTCTTCTCTGTAGCAAGCTCATTAAAAAAATGAAATAGAGGCCTTGAGAACAATTTTTTTCTTGTGTCAAGCTCATTAAAAAATGAAACAGTCACCTCTCTTGAACCTTCTTTTCATCGACCCTTGTCCTTTTTCTCATCTAGTAGAGAAATTGGTGACAACCTCAACATCAGTGAATGAATTGAAGCTTGGAGGGCATGTCTTCGGCCTTTGATGATCATTCTGGAGTTAAGCCACTAGCTTTTAAAGCTGGGGGCATACCAAGCTTAGTCTTTGTTCTTTCTCATGCTTGTAAATACATAAGAATGCATCTGAGTAAACTTTTATCTCTTTTTTGGACCTGTATGGATACACGAAAAAGGAACTCCCTGGAGTCTCCTTTAAGCTCTTTTCAGACTCTCTAAACATAAAAAGATTTTCGAGTGATCTTGCTTCCTTTCCCACTCATTAAATAGTTTGAAAGGGCGTCTTTCGAGTGATAATTTATTTATTTTTCGGACTCACAAGACTAACATTATGAAAAAAGGACAACTTTGGAGTCATCTTTAAGTTCTTTTCAGACTCTCTAAACTTGTCGAGAGGCCTTGTTCTTTTCATGCTCATTATAGTATTTGAAGAAAACATCTGTTGAGTGATAGTTTATCTCTTTTTCGATCTCCTTAGACTACTTTACGAAAAAGGAACTGAGAGAGTTCTCTTTTAAGTGCTTTTCCAGACTCTATAATCATGAAAAACCTTCGAGTTTTCTATCTTTGGACTCGTTAAACAAGCATCAGTAGGCCCATACAGGTTCGAACCCTTACTTATTCTAGTTCATTAAACAAAGGAAGAGGAACTTACGAAAGGTGATTTTTATCGAGCATGTGTTATCCTCCTCGAGCTCATTAAATTAAAAAGAGGTACTTGTCTATCTGGATGGGGGAAAAATTGAAGGAAGCAAGCCAAGCATTTTTTGAGAACATTACCAGTAACTCTTAGAGTCTCCCTTAAACACGAAACTTTGTCTTTGCGCACATATTAATCCACTGAACCTCTGCACTTAGCCAATCCTTTTAGTTTCTTTTACTCCTTTGGGTCACCTGACACAAGTCACAACATCCACTACATCATCAAGTTTTGGTCCATGTCATGTTTCTGCTATTGTGCCTCAGTGTTCAAGGGAAGTATCCGCCGCAAGAGTCAATCATCACAAATATCTTTCCTCAATACCTATGTTAGTACATGTTCATTTTATATACCAATTACATCTCTATGTTTGTTTCATGTCATTGATGGGGGATACATCAAGGTCCTCCTTCAACGAGTCTATTCCTATCAACTTCAACACATTATCTAGGAACTAGACTTAAAAACCAATTAAGTACTTTGGGACCTACATGCCTCAATGGCAGGACTCCTCACATCTGACAATGGGTTTACATCATTGACCTCTAATCGGATGATTCCATGAATGTTTGACTTCAACTCATCTATTCACATTTGTTTTAATGTACTAGGGTACCTTGGGAATCATTGACATCAATGGTGATTTCCCTCGCACTTGTTAACGGTTTACATCATTGATCGATAATCAAGTGGTTTCTGCCATGTTCGACATCAGGACATCTATTTGCATGGTTAGATTCGTACTACATCAGGATCGGTAAGAATACCCTGGGTTGAGTGATCACTCTGATATGCACTTTACCCAGGTTGTGAAGGAGTTTCTTTTGAACAATGACACATATACTGTCACATAGATCCACTTTGTATTGGTCATGGCTATGTCTTGTCATCTCGTAGATCCACTATGTATTCTTTGTGGCTATGATTAGTTCAGGTCATAGGAATATAGATCCATAGTGTATTTTTAGTGGCTATACCTTTTTTTTCAATATAATTATGGATCCACGGTGTATTAATGGTGGCCATACCTTGAAAGTCTCTATCACTTAAGCATAGGTATGCTTGCCTTGGGTTTTAAAAATGTCATAATATTTGTTGGATGTTAGTGTGCAACTTCTGTCAGGTTATCTACATCTATACCCTTGCTTGAAAGTATACAAAGCATTTCAGTTATCATTTCTCGTCTTCTAACTTCATACTTTGGGGGGCAATCTGTTACACATCAAAATTACTCACTTAGATAGTGTCGCAAGTGTCATCATTACAAGTGTCGCATTTTTCTCACAAGTGTCGCAAGTGTCAGGAAACACATACTTCCATAATGCTTATGTTGTACCTATAACGACATCCGAAAGACACTTGAAACACCTCAAACATTTGATTTGGAAGAAGGGGAATGGTTAACTGGGTTTATGAACCTCTTGCCATTTGAAAGAACCATTGAAATTGAGTTTTTAGAGGAGAGTGCTCCCCTATACCTCTATTAGGAGTGTTGGCGCCTCCCTATAGACTATTTGGGAGCGTTATAACACTTTTTCTACCATTTTGGAGGAGCGTTTCTACTGTTAGGAGTGTTCGCACCCCCCTATACATTACTAGGGAGCGTTATAATGCTCTGACCGCCCTTTTGGAGGAGTGCTACCTATTCTAGGCAACAGTTGGTTTGTTGAGAAGAATGAGGGAAAGATCCCTTCAATCTTTGAAGGTAGTTGGATTCGAATCCTTAGTCAAGCCATGATCTTAGGGAATATCCCTAACTGAAGGAGGAAAATCCTCAACTTACTCCAAAGATATCTCAAGTGGTTGAGCATATCCAAGCCTATATAACCAGGATTTCTCATGGTGAAAGGGGATGAAAAAGATTGAAGATATGAAACCTATGATATCATAGGATACATACAGTGGAGGAGAATAATCAGTGAAGTTGTTGTCATTTTGATCATGGAGATTTTGAGCAAGGGTTGGACAAGGAGAGCTTGGTGAAGTTGTTACACTTCATCCATGGCTGTAAGGAACACTTTGATCTTATTAATATAATATGCTTGGCCTGTTTCTTTCTAATTTGTGTTTGATTTCACATGAATTTATCTCTAGTAGATAGATTTGTTTTGAACTAATCTTGATAGAGTAGGAATTTGGTTCTGTATTTGTTTGTCTACAGGGATTATCGAGGAGTTCAAGATTGGAGCTCAACTCAGAATGTCCAGGGACAAACACCGGTAAGAAGGTACTCCTCTTCTCCTTCCTCCTCACACATTAGTTTGCCTAGATCTAAAAGGAAGTCAGTGTCCATGATAAGCATCTTCTATCTTAGAGTTAAGAGTCTAGCTCTCAAGAGGGGATCTACCTGTCCACAAGGAGATTTTCCTTCAACAATAATATGCTAACACATTTAAACCATTGTATTGATCCGAAGAATTCATTTCAATGGTGATTATCCAAGTGCATTTTTGGGATTTTTAATTTAAACAAAAAATGAAATTTATTTTAGTCTAAGGTTTAGAAAAATATATATGTTTCAACACAATGCACATCTCCTGAGGATACTATCGAGTCCCAATTTATACAATTGCCTTGCAATCAACTGATAGTCTGGTGCTCTAACCACCATATGGTGTATTTGGGTTGTGGAGTATGTTTCTGGGCAGGCTCTCGTACTTAAGAATACTGTTATGTCTTCCAAGTATTATGGAATGGCCTCAAATAGGAACAACTCTGCATCTGGTAGCTGATCATTAATTTCTCCACCACTGTCCCCTGAATCTAATCTAGACAGGTGATCAAGCCCTACTTTACATCTTCCAAGCTTAATTATCACTTCAAAGGAAAATTCCTAAAACAGTAGCAACCATCTACAAATTATCCCTTCCAACACAGGTTTGTTAACTAGATATTTCAATGTAGAATGATTAGTAAAGAACTTAAAATGAGAACCTAACAAATAATGTCTAAATTTTTGCAAAGCATAAATCATAGCTAAAGCCCCCCTTTCTGTCATTGTGTAGTTGCGCTCAACTTTCGACAACTTCCTGCTCACAAAATAGATAGGATGATCCATGGCTTCGTCTCCTCATTGCACTAAGATAGATCCTAAGGCAATACCTCAAGCATCTACATGGACATGAAATTCGTTTTCCCATGTTCGAATGCTTTATCACATTCTGGCTCCATTGGAACACTTCGACCTTATTTAATAGATTCCCCAATGGTCCAGTGATATTTTCATATCTTCTGATGAACCTGCAGTAGTACCCTGTGTGTCCCAACATGGAGCGCAACTTGTTAGCACTCGTAGGTGGCGACATATTCACAATGACCGCAACTTTTTTTGGGTCTACTAGTAGTCCCTCTCTACATATTGTGTGTCCTAACAAATTTCCATGTGGCGCACAAAAGATACACTTTCTGAGGTTCAACAATATCTGTAGTTATCTACATATGTCAAACATTAGACGTAGTAGAACTACATGTTCTTTGAGTAGACTAAATATTGTCCAATCATCCATATAGACTTCTATAAACTTTTGAATAAATTCTCGGAAAGATGCTATTACAATCTTGGAGAAAACTGCAAGGGCATTCTTTAAGCCGAATGCCATCCATTGTATGCAAAAGACCCCCATTATGTTATGAATGTGGTCTTCTTTTTGTCTTCTTTAGCAATCCTTACTTGGTGATACCCCAAAAATCCATCTGTGAATGAGTATGATTCTTTCCCCGTAGCCTGTCCTAGCACCTCATCAATAAACAGTGTTGGAAAAGGGTCACGCACACAGGTAAAGTTAAGGCTTTTATAGTCTACATAGACCTTGATATCCTATGTACCTTTCTTTCTCTGGATAACTATTGGACTGACCCATTCTGCTTCTTCCACTGCAAAAATAAGTCCAACTTCCAACATCTTGTCTATCTCCTTCTTAACCTTCTCTTTCACTCTAGGGTTAGGGTGGTATGGTCTATTCCTCATAGACTTTGATCCTGGTTTCAACTCAATTTTCATTTCTCCCATAACTCCTTTGATTCATTTTAACTCTGAAAATGTATTTGGGAACAAATCCTCATATTCCCGCAACAAACTTTGTATTTCTTGACTAGTTTTCTCATCCCACTAATCTCCGACCTTAGCTATCTTGGGTTGCTCTGTGGTCCCTATATTGACTTTTTGCAACTTCAATGGGTGATTATAAAAACCACCAGTCTTACTTGGTATGATGTTTTGAATTTATCTTTTCCCTTCTATCTCTTTAATGGATAGGTTTCTTAGTTCTTCTAAATCATATGGTCTTTCCAAATCCTTCTCAATATTATAGAATTTTGTAGGTCTCTTGTCTAGGGTTAGGTAAAGATTAGTCTGAATATCTCAGCCATTCTTTTCACATACCACTAGGTCTGATTTCTAATTACCATTGTCTGTAAAAATAAATTCTTTAATTCTTTGTAGGACTACTTCAAGCTCAGGGTACTTACTTGTAAAGGAGAAGTCCTTGCAAAAGTGATATGCCAACGTTTGCCAATCATTATTATGTCTTCTAGTTTCTTCATGCATGAACCAAGCTTTTGGGATTGGACCTAGTGAGTGGGGAAATACCTGAACCCATAAGCAAGATGGTATTTCCACAACTTTCCACTGTGTTATGCACTGTTCAATATGTGCTTTAGGATCATAATATACATTGAACAATTGCACAAATTGGAAATTCATCCGCATCTTTGATTCCAGTTGCTCCTTATCTTGAAACCTATATTTAATAGCTTGCTTCACATCGTCCCAATTTCTAAGTAAGTATTTTTGATTGGCCCACCATCTGGCAGGGGTATCTTGGAGGGATAAATCCAGTGCTAAGATCCTTTGATCCTCTACTACGTTTCCTTCCATGCTGAGCAGAAAACTATCAAGTCTTGAGGTACCATCATATACTAGGTGTTCTCTAACCTCGGTTCTGATCCATCTAGATTCCCTGATAGTTGCACATCTTCGTGAGAATATTTCATATGAGCCTTGTTGCCAACTATCGAATGTCAGTTCTGATTCTTCATCTGCGGACTGTATACACCTCCAACTTACTGATCCATCAAAAGTAGGATTTATATAGTCTTCTCTTGTTCTTGTTGTTACAGTGAAAAACTAATCTAAGTATTCGCCCTCCATATTGTTGTCCATTGGCTCTGTATATATAGGCCCTACATACGGATCCAAGGTTTGAACTACCTTGATTCCATCTGCCTCAAATTTCATAGTGTATTTCTTTAGGTCAATCATTGCATAATTCTCATAGGCCCAATAAATACCAAGTAGGGCAAGATAAGGGTCCTTATCCCCCATGATCTTAGTCACCTCAAAGTCAGCTACATTCTTCACTCCTGCAACATCTATTTCCACATTCTCCAGTATTCCTATTGGGGAAATGCAATACTAGTTGGCCATTCTTAGTTGAACTAGGGAATATGTCAACTGGGGTTTTCCTAAGGCTTCCCAAGTCTTTTTAGGAAGAATGTTCACATCAGATCCTAGATCTAACATAACATCCTTAATCTCAAATTCGTCTAACTGGGATACTAGTCTGAATTATTTTCCAGTTCCCACTTTCCTTCTCTATACTCTCTGAGCATTCTTCTCAGGAATATTAATCCTTATTCTTTCTTCTATAGGTTCTTCATTCCCTAAAACTAGGTAAAGTGCATTACGTAACTTTTTTGTTAGCTGGTCATTCCCAAGAATATCATAAAATAACTGAAACCAAAGGTTAACTACATTTTGTGGTTTCTCAGGTTGTCTTAGTGTGACTACAGGGTTTCTGGGTTTAGGGGGTGAATCAAGGACTTGCACAATGTTAGGGTAAACCAGAGGCTATGGGGGTTTATCTTTCATCTCAGGGATAGGGATATTCTGAAATACTTCTATGCCATCTTTAAAGAACAACTTCTATTTCAAGGGGTCATACATGTCTTCCTTAGGTGTTTCCTTCTGGATCTGAGGTAGATTATCAGCATCATCTCTAATCATTTCCCCTCCTCGAGTGATGATATTAAGGTTGGGAAATTGTCCTTTAATAACTCTTTTGATTTTTGAATTGATGAGTTTAGTTCCTCATTGGCGTGCTCGATCTTCCCATTTTGCAATTAGTTATGGGTAGTCTTCAGTTGCGTGCCCATTGGTTCTCCAATGAGAGCACCATGGCTGCCTCGGATGAGGAAAATCTCTAGCCATATGGATTTTCTCATAACAATTATAACATCTACTTGGTCCTCTTGTTGTAGGAAAACTACCCTGTGGACAAGTGAATTCCCTCTTGGATCTTAGACCCCTATGAACAAGACAGAAAAGGGATAACTTTGAACACTAAATTTCCTTTTAACATAGCTAATATAGTCAATAAAGAAGATGAATAAAGTATGAGTACCTTTTTACAAAGTTTTTCCTCGCTCATTCCAACTTGAGCTTGATATCCAAGTCATTTAACGAGTCCTACAATCCAATAAATAGCAAAGACAAAGCATACTTTATTTTCTACCATGATTAGTTTAAAGCAATACTTATCCAAAATTCAAGCTCATGCAAATGTACACAATATTGAAGGAAACAAGCCAAGCACATGTATTAATGAGAACAAAATAAGTTGCTTACAAAGTGTAGTTGCAGATGTAGCATCCTCAACAATCTCTCCTTGTCTAACCCCTTGCTTGAATGATCCACAATCAAAATGACAATACTTTTCATTGATTATTCTCCCCTTTTTCACCATGAGAATGCCTCCATATATAGGCTTTGAGAGACTTAACCACCTTAGATATTCTTGGTATAAGTTGAGTATATTAATCCATTAGTTGTGGAACTCCCCTTAGATCCATATTTGTAATTGGATTCGAGCCAAACTGACTCGAATATTTCTCAGTTTTCCTTAGAGATAAGGGGGATTTGTCCCCAAGATTTTCTCACCAGATCAATGCTCCCTCAAAGTGGGCCATAGAGCATTGCAGTGCTCCATTCTAAGAGGAAAGGGGGTGCTAGCACTCCATGCAAGTGGTCAGGGGAACGTTGATCTCCAAAAATACTTTAATGATGGTAAGGTTTCATGGTAAAATTTTGTACTCTTTGCCAAGAGATATATTTTTATCTTTTAACGAACCTTGGAAAATATCTCAAGTGTTTCTTATGATGTCATCCGTGGGGAGACATAGGACCGACGAAAATATGATTTTACAACACTTGTGACACTTGCGACAATGACAATGAGACATCATTGAAGTGAGTAATTTTGATGTGTAACAGATTGCCCCCCAATGTGAAAAGTCAGAAGATGGACACTGATGACTGAAGTACTTTGTAGACTGTCGAAGCAAGGGTATGGAGTCAGAGAACCTAGTAGAATATGAAAACAACCATCAGACAAATGTTATGACATGTTTCAAACCCAAGGAAGGAATAACTATGCTTGAGTGATAAAGGAATTTCAGGGTATGGCCGCCATAAAATACACTGCAGATCCATATTCATATTGACTGAAGGGCATAGCCACCAAAGATACAATGTTGATCTATAATTCCATGACATGAATTGATCGTAGCCACGAGAATTAAATAGTGGATCTATGAGATGACAAAACATAGCCACTGACCAATACAAAGTGGATATATGTGACAGTATATATATCAATGTTCTCAAATGATCTCCTTTTGCAACCCGGGTAACGTAGATATCAGAGTGAACATTCAAGCTAGTTTCTTCTTATCGATCCCGATGTGATAAGAGTATAACCATGTGAATGGATGTTTTGATGTTGAACATGGTAGCAACCACTTGATTGCCAGTCATTGAGAAAACCGTTAACAAGTTCTAGGGAAATCACCATTGATGTCAATGACTCCCAAGGTAACCTAGTACAATCAAACGAATGTGAATATGTGAGTTGAAGTCAAACATTCGTGGAATCATCCAATCAGAGGTCAATCATGTAAACCTATTTTCGGAGGTGAGGAGGCATATAGGTCCCAAGGTACTAACTGGTTTCTAAGTCTAATTAATGGATGATGTGTTGAAGCTGACAAGAAAAGGCTCATCGAAGGAGGGCCTTGATGTATCCCCCATCAATGACATGAAAATGACATAGGAGAGTGATGTAATATGGTGAATAAAATGAGTATAGACTGACACGGGTATTGAAATTGGAAATTTATGGTGGTTGACTCTCGAAGTAGATACTTCCCTTGAACACTGAGGCACAAACGACAAAAACATGACATGGTACAAAACATGATGTGGTGGATATTGTGACTTTCGTTGGGTGACCCAAAGGAGAAAATAAACTCATCGGATTGGTTTAGTGCAGAGGTTCAAAATGTATGTGAAGACAATGTGCCATGTTCAAGGGTGATGCAAGAGTGACCTATGATGTTTTCCAAAAATGGCTTGTCTTGCTTCCTTCAATTTTTCCCCCATCCAGATAGATAAGTACCTCTTTTTATTTTTACAAGCTTGAGGAGGATAGCACATGATAGATATAACTCACCTTCGGTAAGTTCCTCTTCTTTTGTTTAACGAACCGGAAGAGGTAAGGGTTCGGTCCCATATGGGCCCTTCAATGTGTAATTTTTAATGAGTCTAGAGAAATAAAACTTGGGGGTTTTTCATGTTTAGTGAGTTTGAAAATAACTTAAAGATGACTCCACGGTTTTCCTTTTTCGTAATATTAGTCTCCGAAGTCCGAAAAAGAGATAAAATACCACTTAGGAGACATCGTTTCAAAACCTTTTAAACGAGTGTCTAAGGAAGGAAGATCACTCGACAATCTTTTCATGTTTAGAGAGTCTGAAAAGAGATTAAAAGAGACTTTGGGGGGTTCCTTTTTCTTATATCCTTATGAGTGAAAAAAAGAGATAAAAGTCTACTTGGTTATGTTCTCATGTTTTCTCAAGCATGATAAGGAACTAATACCATGCTCATTAGTGTGGCAAGGTTAAATGGAACAATGTTGCCTTGAAATCTTCAAGTGGTGACAAAAATGCATTCCAAGGTATTAGTGACATCTCCAAAATGTTTTAAAAACCCAAAATAGACTATAGGCTAGCAAAAAATGAAGTCTATATCAATGAAATAAGGTTAAATTTTTTTTTTACCATTTCATTTGCGCCAAAATATTTTAGCAGTGATAAATTTGACTTTGGAGTGTGATTTGAAGTTTTTGGCATAGGAGCTATGGTCAACTATTTCCACTTCCGTCCTGATCAGGTTGGTCTTTAACTCTTTCCAATCATTTTGTATGGTTTGAAATTTCATTTTAGGTAGTATTTTGTTTCATATTGGGCACCCTAGGAAGCCCTAGGCGCCGAAATAGGTTGACACTCCCTCAAAGGGCTAAGGGGAGCACCGACCGTGTTTTCGATGCCCTGATATGCACTCTAGGGGAGCTCTAACACTTTGTGTATGCATTAAAGGGAGCGTCGATGCAGAGTGTAAAACTAAATTAACATTTAAGCCAAAAATGCCCAAATATGTTCTATGATGAGATTATTAATGGCTCTTAATTGAATGTTCTTGCATTTGCATTGATAAAATCCATGATTGAGTGGAAGGAGCGCGAGCACGAGATCGACGACATAGACACATTGCAAAATCCCCAAACGAGGACCGCTTTGAGGAATTGTGGCCTCCTCAAGTACTTTAAACTACAAAAGATGAAAAAGGAAGTCCTTTTACTTGAGTACATGATTGGGTTGTGGAATGATGTCGAACAAGAGTTCCAGATTGGGTCACAAATGCTCAAAATTGAGCTAGAGGACGTATACTTTTTGACTGGCCCTTTGAAGAGAGGGGATCCTATCATTTTATTTGTACAACAGGCAATTCTAGTGCCTATCAAAGTGTATGTGGAAAATCAATGTATTCAGGGGTTGCAATTGGTTGGAGGTCAAATCGTGATCAAAGATGTTAGAGATTTGCCTCTTCGATCCATATTTTTTTCCATCACCAATTTGGCAGGTAGCACCAGTGCACATTTGGCTTCAAGATCCCAAATGGATTATTCTCTACAATGCGTGGAGCCAAGGTTGTTCAACTAGAGTGCAGATTTCCTTCACAATGTGAAGGATTAAATTACAAAATGTAGGATGGGGAAACATAAACATTTTGGGTATGGTTCTTTTTTGCTTTCGTTCTTCCTAGAACAAATCCCATAGATACAGACGAAGATCGCATTGATGGCATGACTAGTGAATAAACCAATAATGGAAAGGTGGATGAGCTTGTATCCAAGGTTGGGAACCAACTCAGAATTCAAATTCGTAGCTGACTTCTTTGCTTGGTTGAGATGTCAATTGATTTTCATTGAGGATTTTCCATACGCCGGAGTAGATTTTTGGGGTAGTATGGACTTGGTACCTCCATATGGAATAGACTAGGATGCGTTAGGTATGAAACCAAAGACCTTGTCAAGTGTTTTTATTTCATTTTAAAGTTTATATTTCTTTTATGTGTACACAAAGTGGTTTTTAACAGATGCATTGTTTCATCATGCAGAAAGAGGTGAAACACGTCCAGCAGAGATGCCGACACTAGGGTGTTGCAGAGACACATAATAGTTGTAGAGCATGAGGTAGCGGTGGGGGGTCTCCGGGAGGTTGAGAGGAACCTCTATGGTCTTATGATGGGTGTCCCTCCTCTGAGGAGGCGAGATGTACCCCTACATTTACAGAGGCATACAATGGGGGTTCCTGAGAGTTTGAACTACCTGCTTAGACGAGTGGCCCATGTAGTGGCATGCTACTCAGAGCACAACGTGGTGTAGGAGGATTAGGATCCTCTAGATGTTTTTTGTAGTTTATATGATGATTTCATGGGCATGAGGGCCCAAATTTTTCCCTTCTATGTACATTTTTGATGTAACCAAACACTTTTGTATCACACAGTATATATATATATATATATATATATATATATATATATATATATATATATATATATATATCCAATTTTTGTGGTGCCAATGATGTTTGCAAATAATCTTGTGTGATGTATTTATTTTACATATGATGTGTTTTATATGGTTCATTTTCTTTATAAAAATTCATCTATGCGTGAGATACCGATCCATAATATAATTCGCTAGCGAATCCAAAGTTGTGTTGAGTCCTCTTGGTATGTGTTTGTACTCTATCAATTCAAACATTCTTTCAAGGCAACGAGCTTGTAGGTGGAGATGCAATAATATAGGATTGTGAATGACATATACCTGATTAAGCTGACAAACCACGAGTTGAGAGTCTAGGTTAATGATTATACGAGATATACCTAAGGAGAAGGCATCAATTAAAAGTCCAATGACAATGTGATATTCTGCCATGTTATTGGTTGTCAATCCTAGGAAAACGTCTCTTGAACTCACTAACTCATCAGAGTGTTAAATGACCTAAGCAACGGAAGTAACGTTTTGGGTGTGTTGACTAGTTCCATCCACAAACCCGACAAAGATAGGAAAGGAATATGTCATATGTGCATGCAATCACAAGACAAAGTATAAGTGGCTAAAACAAACGTCGAACATGTAAGAGAAAAAAGACACACCAAAACTAAAGTATAATAGTGTACAAAGAACACATGCTAGATGTTCTATGGATAGTACTTCTTAAGGTAAATCCCATTTCGAGGTTCACCAAGAGATATTCTGTCGTATTCAACTATCACGTAGGCACCTCTATGTAATGCACATTTTACAATGTAAAGAACATTCCACAGAGGTTCTAACTTTCCAGTCCCTAACTTATCATGAGCCTGGTCATAAATGAGGACTAGGTCTCCTTCTGTGAAAGTACGAGGATGGAAAAATTTGTCATATTGACTCTTCATTCATTTTTTATATGTCTCGTTAACGAGAGTGGCATCGCGACGTGTTTCATCCAACCTAATCAGATATAGGAAATGTTCCTCTTTAGCAGAAGTGTGAGGCTGGAGTTCTACTTTAAGTTTCAACAAAGGAATTTCACACTCAATTATTAATATTGCTTCTAAGTCATATACTAACTAGAAAGGAGTGACTCTAGTTTCAGTTTTCACTGAGGTGTGATATGCCTAGAGAGAAGAGAAAAGGTGTAGATTCCATGATGTTTTGTTTTCCCCCACTATGCATTGAATCATGGTTTTAAGGACTTTATTGATAGCTTCAACTTGTCTGTTTGGTTGAGGATAGTAGGGGGATGAATTCTCATGGAAAAAACCCAACTTGACATGTAACTCACTCATCATCTGTTCTTGAAAGTGTGAATCGTGATCAGTGACAATGGCTTGTGGAACACCAAAGCCAGTGATGATGTGGTTGAAGATGAAGAGAGTTACATTAAGATCATAATTAAGGAAAGTAGGCATATCCTTAGCCCATTTTGTGAATTAATCAACAACAATGATGATATAACTGTGCCCCCCAGCTGAGGTAGTCTTGCATTGCATGAAATCAATGTCCCATTTGGCAAAGGGGCCAATGGATACAATAGGATGTAGCAGAGCGGGGTGGGTGCATGCCTTTTATGAAAAAATTAGCAGGGTGGGCATCTTTTGATAGCCTCAATACAATATTTGAATATGGAGGGCCAAAAGTAACTGGCACATAAGATTTTCTGAGTTGTAGCCATCCTAAAAAGGTGACTGCCACATGCTCCAAGGTGATAGTCATTAAGGACACATTCAACCTCATCATGAGTTAAACAACGTCATAATATGGTGTCAATACCACGGTGATACAAAGTGTCACTGATGATAAGGTAGCGTTTAGAATGGTGACAAATACAACGACGTTCTTCATGGGAGATATTGGGATGAAAAGATTGGGTCTGAAGATAAAGAAGAATATCTCCATACCAAGGATCGAATGTGCTAATGAGGAACAAAGAATCATAGGGGAGAGAATCATTGGGCTCAATATCTTCATCAGTATGGGGAATATCACAAATAAGTTCCACAAAAACCAAGGAATTTTTAGTTTTGGACTTGGCAAACTCGAGATCGAATTCCTGAAGAATAACGATCCATTTGGAATATTTCCCCCCAAGTACTTGATGTGTCAGAATATGATACATGGGGTTTGAGTCCACAATGATCATGGTAGTATGTAACAAGATGTAATGGCGAGATATATGGACAACAATGACGGCTTCCAAAGCCAACTTTTCAACATGTGAATATCAGAGCTTGGGACTGGATAGACTCTTGCTCAGATAGTATATCACATGTTCCTCACCGTTAGGGTCCTCTTGAACTAACACCATAGCAGTAGTGGAAGTAGAGGTTGCCAAGTAAAGGATGTAGTATTGTGCATAATTCGGAGGATGCAAAAGAGGTGTATGGGTCAACGCATGCTTAAGAGCATCAAAATATCATTGAGCAATGTCATCCTAGATAAAAGGAATGTCTTTCTGCAACAATCGCATAAATCCTTTATTAATCTTGGTTTAATTACATATAAAATGGCGAAGAAAGTTCGATTTCCCCTGCAAACTTTGTAGTTGGGTCAGATTATTAGGAAGAGGTAAAGCAAGAATAGCTTTAATTTTTAAGGGATCCACCCTAATCCCATCTTTGGGGACAACGAAACCGAGGAGTCAACCCGATTCAACAACAAATATACACTTGTGTGGGTTCAAACAAATATGGTAGAACTGACATCGAATAAAAATATCTCATAGATGACCAATATGGTCTGATCGACTGGATGAATGGGCAGGTAAATCATCGAGGCAAGGTTCTACAATATATTTGATATCGTGGAAAGCATATGACATGGCCCTCTCGAATGTAGCACCGACATTTTTTCGACCAAACTGTAGTTTCCGATAGGCGAAAGTTCCCCACGGGAAGATGAAGGTTGTCTTATGTTGATAAACAAGTAGAATGTCAATCTAGTAGCATCCTTAGAATCCATCCATGAAAGAGAAAATAATGTTGCCAGCGCAATTGTCGATGATTTGGTCGATGAAGGGTGTGGGGTAATTGTCTTTTGGACAAGCATTTTTAAGATCCCTATAATCAACACAGACACGAATGGTTCCTTGTTTCTTAGCGACCGTATCAATGTTATAAACCCATTCTGTCAAGGGGACAGGATAGATAAAGCTATATTTTAACGGTTTCTCAACTTCTACTTTTATGGCTGCAGTTTTCTTAGGATGAACCGTGCGTATTTTTTCTCGGACAGGTTTAACGCCTAGGTAATCTTTTATTTCATGGAAAATGATCGAAGGATCGATCCCTGTCATTTCCTCACAGCTCCAAGAGAAGACATCACATAATTATTTAAATAAGGCAGTGTAAGAAACCACTTCCTTGGGTGAAAAATTAGCACCGAGATTAATATTTTCCATGATACCTTCCTTGATCGAAATATCAATAATGACCATAGAAGAGATGTTGCCTAAATTCCCCTCAGAAATAGTATCCTGGGTAAGTATAGGATATTGTGGAGAATCAACGACATCAAGGGGAAATATAGCGTGTATATCTTCCTAAATTTATTCTAGAGGTGGAATAAAAGAGGATCAATGATGGTTGTCATCCCAAGGTACTTTGTCAATGATAACCATTTCCATAATGGATTCGCCTAAAGGAAAAATCTAGGAAATGTAGTCAAAATTAGAAGACAAGGAGTTCAACCAAGATTCCATCAAATAAGTGTTGGATGCCAATAGATTTTGGTCATCTTTGGAGGGAGAGATGGATTGAATAGCAGCGTATGAAGCCTCAACTGGACTAAGTGGCATCGCATCACCCATTGCATCTAATTATAATGGACTAGGCACAAGCCAAGGATCAAATGATTCTAAATACTGATAGGCCATAGTCAAATTCATATTGATTGTATCAATATGTTGTGTGGTAGGAGGAAGCGGTGCAGGGAAATTACCCATCAGGGAAGATGATTTTTAAATACCTACACCAACGCTTTCATACGTGATATTATGATCCCCCAAGAAAGGAATATTGTTGGTGGAAGGAGTGTGAGCATCGAGTGTATAGTAATCTAACTGGTCGATAGTGACAATTTTTCCTTGATAAGGGAATTTTACACATTGAAACACCAATGAAGTGAAGACAGACATGGCATAAAACCAACTTCTTCCTAATAAGAAGTTGTAATCAAGGGGAGAATCAATGACCTTGGCATCAACATAAATGATTTTGTCACCCAACTGAATGGCTAAGGACTACAAGAGTCTGTGTGGATGGAAACCTCGCCCATGAAATGATCATAACATTCTAGGGGATTGGTTAAGTGGAGGTGATTTTAATACTTTCCAACAAGATAATGACATGACACAAGTGGAAGCTCCCTCATCCAAAATAGTATGGTGAATGTGTTGATTGTGAACAACAACAACAATTTGAAATGTGAGTTGGTGATAAAGTCAGGACTTGAAATTGTCTAGGTTAAACATGATATTGTTTGACGACTCAAGATCAATGGCACCAATGGCAACCAAGAGCATTCTATGTTGACTTGGGAAGTGTTTTATAACTTCTATTGCAAACAAAGCACACGGTTCTTGAGCCAAATATTGAACGATGTTGTAGTTTTGGGTGGCACGTGAACTAGGATTGAAAGTGGATTTACGGATGGTGCACTTGGGAGGGCGTAATATAGAGTATAAAGTAGGTTTCTCTATCTGAAGTGATCCATATGAAGGAGTAACAGATGGAGGAATAATGGAGCTGGGGGATGGATTCGGTAAAGTACTGTTAGTGACCTTTTCTTTGTCAGGTTTAGCTGGCGTGTCATACGTCATAGTGCGAGTAGTTAATTCAATCCCATTGAACATATAAATATGAGCACTCGTTGAGGATTCATCATTAGGAGGGTAGATGGAATTGCCCCATGTTGGGGGGGGCAGTCGAGTGCTTGAGAAACCATGGATTGCTTCCGAGAAAAAGGTTGTGTTAACACGGCGGGCTAGGAATTCCCTTTAAAAAGTTTTGCAACTTTGTCACGATGTGGACAATATTGGGTGTAATGATTGTCACCACAAATAAGACATGGGAATTTTGGTTTTTGTTGTGGTTTCTTTTCAGTAGCAGTCGATGGAGTTTGGTTTTTGGATTGTTCATTATTATTATTCTATTTTCATTTATTCTTTGTCTTCTTCTTACCTCCAGATTATTGTGAAGGGGAAGAATGAACTACATTCACCTCAGAGACTTGAGTCAGGAGTGAGGTAGAGGAGAGTGAGATCAAACCAGGAATGGGTGCTAAAAAAGAGCGATTTACTATTCTAGATGACTGTGATGTAGATTGGGTTTTGTTTTGGACACCCCTACCACACTTAGAGGGGGGGGTGAATGAGTGTGGGGATCTTTTTCCCAAAACTTCCCTCTTACACAAAACTCATTAGTTAGCATTCGGCATTTACTCATTACTCATTGTTTTCATTAATAATCAATTATATGTGAATACATATCAGCAACATATATCAGCAATATATCATCAACAAATCATCTCCACAAGGAACACAAGCAACACAAGATGTATGTACAATTTTTCTTTTTATTATGGACTTCAATCAAGGGGTTTTTTAGCAACAACTAAATAGAGTACAAATCTATAAGAGCACCAAATCTATATGAAAGACTCATCTTACATTCTCAAGACCAACTGAGATGAGGCAACAATCCTCAATAGATATCAATCTATACCATAAACAAGAGCATCAACCATGCACCAACTTGTGACAAACAACCTGTAATCAACATGTACCATAAACAAGTGCATCCAACCATGTACCAATTATATACCAATCATGTGTCATCTACTCATCAACAATTACTCATCAATATGTACCAACATCATCAACTATACAGCTCATGTATGTTCCAACTCATCAACTTCTTGTCTCAACCATGACTAGTTTTGGATTAGTCAACAACCCTAACTTGAAATAATCATAACTTTGTACCTGTACTAAATAAAGATCTGAAACTGATACACAATGTTCTTCAGTGTGTTTTATGCAATTCCTCCAAGTTGCACTACTTGTAACCTCTCATAAAAGGAGTTATAGCAAAAATGACATACCTTTTTGAATTCTGGCTTATTCTAGAGAGCGACCTTGTAGAGCGTACCCCACACAAAATATTTGATTCAATGGTCTAAAACTATTACATAGAATAATACAGACAGTACCCTAACCAAAACATTTTTTCTCACTGAATTTGGATCTGTTATGAAGAATTTATGACGTTTTTACCCGAAACACCTAATTTTGACTTGCATAGAAATTTTAGAATCTAAAGCATTATAGAAAACAAATTATAGAGAAAATGGTGAGATGACCTGTAAATAACATACCTTAGAAAGCACCATCAAAAGAATTTATTCTTACTTGCATTTCAGCCTTCTTTTCTTCACTTTCCTCAGAATTTCGGCTTAGATATCCTTGGTTACTTCAGTAACCTATAGATATTCAATATCCTCAAGTGTTCCACACCGAAAATGATCAAGAAGCTCTCAAAAAAAGCTCTCCATCAATACTCCAAATTATATTCCCACAAGAAGCTCTCCATTGATCCACAAAAAGATGATCTACAAGAGACCATTGCTATCTTATTTATACTTTCATCCTTTAGGTCACTTAACCCATTTTTAGGTCACTT
>JZKD02S1986963.1:491130-512997 GCA_000966675.3 Picea glauca
CACCAGAAATGGCATGACAAGCATTATCCATCTAGGATAGTTTCACCAACAATTTCCTTGATCTTCATCTCGTTATTCCTCATACAAGCATGGGTCCTCCAACCATTCTTCTAGGTTAACTCAATCCTTAATGCATCTTCCCGTGAGGGCTTTCACCATAAGGGGACCACTTTGGAGTTCATCCGTTTGTGCACCTTATAAATCATGATAAGAAAATAATGAGTCATCTATACATTTTTCGAACAATGCATCATATACCAATGAAACCACATCGACCCATCTTCATCATGTATCAATGACAACTCATTGATCCATCTTCATCTATGCATTCTCATCAAGGACAATACATATTATATTACATCAATCATCAATCAATCAATCCTTTGACATCAATCAATCACTTGACATCAATCAATGACATCAATCAATCAAACCATTGGCATCAATGACAACATGATCCAACATTTTGATGGTGTCGATGAATCTATCTGCATGTGTCGTGGATGAAGGTTTGGATGGATCGGTAGTGGCATGGGTAGCATTTGGGATCAACTCATACAAAGTACCAGATTGTGAATAAATCAAATCTAAGTACTGAGCACGGGAAATGGCTTCTTCCTCAGTGAATACACCTCCCATGGCGACGTCATGAGAAATTAGGGGTAAAAGAGATTTAGTAAACCATTCTACCAATAACTAGTCAGGAATGATCACTTTAATCAACCTTCACCATCGTCTCCACTCATTAATGTGATCATAGATATGCACAGAGTTGGTTTAACGAAGTGAGGTCAAAAGTTCAGTACTCATCTCGTAATGGATGTGTAATTGAAAGTGAATGAGAATGGCCATGGTGAAGGAGTTGAAATATTGAAAAGAGACATGTGGAAGTTCAATATACCACTTTGTTGTTGAGCCCGTAAGCGTGCACTAGAAGAGACGTAAATGTATGGAATCATACATTAATGAGTTTCATGAACACCATAAATGGAATGTCATCACATGGTTGTTTGGTTCTTCTCTCGGTTTACAGTCAAACTTTGGGATGTCAGAAGGTAATTTAGTAGGAATCACTGGTCAAAAAGGGAAATGAAGTATGGGATCATTGGTCAACCAAGACAAGTCTGGGAGATACAGAGTGGAAAGTAAGGGTAATTATCAGTTAACCTGAGGGTGATACTGGTGTGGCATAGGGGCACCAGTAGGGCCATAAACTGATTGATACGAGTAATTGTATCCAATATACCCTCCTACATACGATTGTTGTTGACCAAGATAAATAGGATTTGATGGTTGTTGAGGAACATTCATGAGTGGGGGAAAACCTGATGGATTCTAAGGGGTATAATTCGGTTGAGTCAGTTGCGAAGGATAAACAATTTTCCCTTAAGGTGGGTAAATAGTTCATCCCTGAGGAGGATACACATTAGCCCCATGGGGAGGATATACATTAAACCATTAGGGAGGATAAGGGTGTTTTCCTTGAGGACCCCAGCTTGTATTTGGGATGCCCGGATAAAATTGTCCATAAGATAGTCCGAAAGGAACAAGACTTGAAACTCCTCCTTGTGGGTGATGGCATGATTTCCCCCCATTGTAGGGTTTATTTAACATGCCTCCTGAAGATACTCCCCATGATTGTGAAGGGTTTCTGACAAAATAAGGTCTCCCCCCTGCTATAGGTGGATTAACAACCGAGACTTGACCAGTAAAGGGAGGTTGTCCTCTGGAAGGAACATGAAAAGGTGGTAGGCCTGTTATAGGATGGTTGTCCCTCGGGAGGGATAGGTCCATTAGATGGGTGGTTCCCCCCATTCGGGATATGTCCCATAGTTGATTGTGTCTGTCTAGAAAGGGTCTACATTCTCTGGTGTAAGGATGTTGCAACAAGATCCTGAGGAACATGAGGATTTGTAGAGTGAAAAGGTGTAAAGGTGGGAGTAGCGGTTGAAGTGCCTTGGGTATGAGTAGAAGTGATGACTCCAGCATTAATATGGACTTGTGCTAACGTAATAGTAGGATTGATGACCTATTCGATGGGGTGATCAATATTTTGACCAAATGGTCCTGCCTTAGCAACATGAGTGTCATGAGGATTAAGAGGTTATCGAATGTATTCAAAATGCTCATAAAGATCACGTCTCGATGGATTCCTCCATACAAAATGAGCAGGTGTTTTATGTGTATCTACTATGGTAGTAGGACGAATGGGGGTCCTATAGTCATCACAAAAAATTGGTTCTCTAGATCCCATATATGTCTCGGTAATTGGTCTCAAAGGTAAACCTGGGACTTCTTCTTCTATAACGTTACCGAATGAGTCCAATCGAACTAGGAGTGGTTTAATAGGAGTTGCTAACATAGGTATAGTGTGGGGAGTGGGATTTTCAACCATAACTAAGGCTCTTTCTGAATTTTATAACAAAGGAGTAGCAACACTCCCATCGTCAAAATGATTTCCTACCTCTCCATGGTAGGTGTCTTCTGGTGAGTTAGGAGGTAAGGGTTCGTAGACCTCTTTTGGAGGCAGTCCTTACATCCTACATGATCTGTGAAGACCTTTATCGTCTACAGGATCAATTTTGAAGAACTACTAAAATAACAACACATGCTAAAAAATATAGAAATACCAACAAGAAAACAAACCTTCTCTCAATGATCGTACTAGTTGGTGATGAAATCCAACATCTCATGATCAAGTCAAGAAGAGGCTAGGATATGAGTGGGTGGAACAACTACGATGGTGACCTGCTTAACGAACTTACACCTTGGTGCAATATTCCACACAGTAATCGTGGATTTACCCTTCAAGGAGCCCGAGTGAGTTTGGCCTCTGTCTGTTCCAGGTACAGTGAAGACTTCCCTTCACCGTCACCTTGTGTAAAGACCCTAAATACTATGGCTACTAAGGACACCAACTCGTAGTCATCCCCTGGTCGGGTACAGTCGACAGTCCAGTTCGAATGTATGGGAAGGATAACAGGTTTGAAATCTTTTGCGAAACCTGAGGACTAGTGGACCGGTAGAACTCTTGAGGACCTCGAACAGATTTAGAATTCACAAAGTACTGAGATCAAATGAAAGTAGTTGAACCTCAAGAAGAACCCCCAATATACAAGGTGATAATCTCCATAACTCTCTCGAATGCGACCTCATGCGTAACCCCTGTGTGAGATGGGGATCCCAGATAAGCTTATATGAAAATTGGATTTTCTCTCCCTATCGCAAGATGATAATGTTTTTCTTGAATTCTTTGGAGATTTTTTCTCACAACCAAATCCAAAATGCTAATCCTAGTCTAATGTTGGTGGAATATTCTAAAAATAAAACGTTTCTAGATCAATTTTAATTAGCGTTGATTTTTGTGGTTGTTCGTTACTCATAGGTGAACGAAGTGAAACTCATGATATTATGACTTGATTCCCAAAAATGCATAAGACAAATGATAAACAATCTTTTCTTTCAATGAATTTGTATTTATGGGAAGGAGAAGAAATTTTCCTTTTCACTATCAAACACAAAAATGCAGAGATTTCATGCAATTGTTCTCAATCAAGAATCCAATTCAATTCTAAACTATTCAGAAAATTATCCTAATATCGAAAAGAAAATCATTAAAATATATCTCTTTGTTTAAATATGAATTTTAATCGACTTGGTTCAAAGCTTCTTATGCCAACCATATTTCACTATTTGCAAGTTACAAGAATTTGTACACATCATATAAACAAAAAACACACTCTCACTATGATCAAACAAGAATCAAAACAAAGACAAATTTTCCAAAAAGAAAATAAAAACTCAAAAAAGAGGAATTGCTTGGAAAGATAAATCAAATATCAAATGGAACAATACACAGATCCTTGAACCTCCTTGTAACAACTTTCATGCAATCATATAAATGAGAAAGTATCAAACCAACGCCAAATCTCAAAGAGGAAGAGTGATTCCAAAACAAGGAAGGGTGATTTCAATATCTTTTAAAAACCAAACAAAACATCAAAACCCCTTAGAAATCAAATGGTTGCAAATTTTACAGAAGATACATACTGATGGAAAAATTCTTGAGCAACAAAGAAAACCAAAAATCATACCCAAAAGAGGTATCCCACTAATTTTCAACAGAGAGGAAAATCAATGCTCTGTAAAGCACTGTAGGGAAGCACTGAGCTTGAAATCAGTGCTTTGATGTAATGGAAGGGGAGCATTTTTTTCTGAGAATGAAAAATGTCAACCCAAAAAAGAAACAACTCAGGAAAAATTAAATATCAACGTGTGTAAGATGACTTCAAGACTAACAACACATCTAAAAACCAGAAAAACACAATGAATATGATCTGAAGATGGGAAAAGACTAAACCAAGACTAAGGAAGGAAACCAAAACTGAAAGCTTTGATGCCTAGTGGATTCTCCAATTTTTGTTGTAGGAAAATTCCCCTGTGGACAAGTGAATTCCCTCCTGGACCTTAGACCCCTATGACCAAGACATAAAAGTGATAAGTTTGAACACTGACTTTCCTTTAAGCATATCTAAGCTAATCAATAGAGAAGAGGAAGAAAGTATGAGTACCTTTTTATGAATTTTTTCCTCACTCAGTCCAAGTTGAGCTTGATCTCCAAGTCTATTAATGAGTCCTGGAATCCAATAAATAGCAAAGACAAAGCATACTTTCTATTCTACCATGATTAGTTTAAAGCTAGATTTATCCAAAAGACAATCTCATGCAAATTTACACAATATTGAAGGAAACAAGGCAAGAGCATGTATTAATGAGAAAAAAAATAAGGTTCTTACAAAGTGTAGATGCGTATGTAGCAGCCTCGCCAAGATCTCCTTGTCCAACCCCTTGCTCAAATGATCCACAATCAAAATGAAAATACTTTTCATTGATTATTCTCCCCTTTTTCACCATGAGAATGCCTCCTTATATAGGCTTTGAGAGAATTAACCACCATGATATGTGCAAAACTCACAGTGTACAATATTTGGTAATGTTGAATAATTTTTCATAATGGGACATTGTCTCGACCCATGCCCATGGATTCAGAAATTCTCGCAATACTCAACTACTGGTGAACATTGGCTTCTTGGAAAAGAATGATATGGGGTAGGGTTAAGGAATGGTAAGTTTGTAGATACTTGCGCAACTCCTCCCTTGGGTACTGGTGAGGGTCCCATCGGATTCTAAGGAGGTCCCATTCCCCTCATTCATGAACATTCGTTTACCAGATGTACTTCTGTGTAACATCTAGTACACCAAACCTTCGGTCGTCCAGGTCTAGGTATCATCAATTCTTGAATCCTTTCTGTAAGTGTTGATATTTTCCCTTGTAGTTGCACCAAATTTCCATCTACTCGGGGTCTAGTCACTCTCAGGCTCCCCGGATATCCTGCCATGGATTCAATACTCATTGATTGTTCCAAGGAATCTGTCAAAGTGGCTATCCACTATTGTGTTAACGAAATTCTTGTCAGATGTAGAAATCCCTAAATATACTAATCTCTTTGGTGTTCTTCATGAATTGGATGTGCTAACCTCCCTATAAAATCGTTAAACTTCTAGTTGTATTCCTAGGCTACTTCACCTTCTCTTTATTGAATCTTACACAACTCAGACAAATCTTGTTGTTCTGAGTGAGGTAGCTTAAACTCCTCTATGAACCTTGACCGTACTTGGGCAAGTGTGAACGCTTGACCTTGCATTCCTGACACTCTTGGTTTATTAACCTTCATGTACCATTTGAAAGCACGGACTCTCAAGGTAGTCCAGAACTCAACCAACGTATTCGCATATGGAATCCCTCTGGACCTCTAGATTGCTTCACAAAAGAACCAATGTTGTTCAACATATTCATCTCCCTTACCCTAGACTTATGGGTATCGAGAAATCAAACCTCCCGCATGACCAGCCATTGTTGATCTTGCTTCTCCTATCAAAATAAAACCCAACGGTCTTGTTTGTGACCTACTAGGGGATACTGATATCCTCCATGTACTCGCACTTCCTGGTTGTGACTGACTAACTAATTGTATCAGAACATAATTAGCATAAGAAGGTATTATTGAATTTACCACTTTTATAGAAGATACTTGGGGTATGGATGATTCGGGGTTGGCGCCACTGGCTTCGGGGCGGTTTTATTTTATTTGGGGGGTCTCATTCTCTTCTTCTAGAGCAGTCTCTTCAGTCGGATTCTCGATCTTTCTTATCATCGGGGTTGAATCTTCTCTTTCCTCTTCAAGATCCATGTCGAATTCCTTCTCTTTTCCTTATACACCTTCTCCTTCTTATCCACCCTCTTGGGGACTTCTTTCCCTCTTCATTTCTCTCTCACTTAATCTTTGACTGGCTGGTCTTTCCTGTCTTCTCATATTCTACAACTCTTCCATTTATCTTTCCTCTACTTCTCCTGGTCCAACTTATTTCTGCAACTTCTCAAACTATTTTGCTGCTTTCTTTATCTTACCGCACCACCACTTCTCAACTATAGTGGCTCTTTTCAAAGCTCGCTCGTCTCTTGATTCCATTTCTTGTTCTTTCCCTCGTTCATCAAATAACCCTCTTCCCTCTCTCAGTCCATGACTCCACCCCAAAATCTCCCTACCCCAAGCGAGGGTGTTTATGTTTCCATCTCAGTCGGAGACATAGTCAACATCCCCTCTTTCATCAAGAAAAAATTAATCCACAGTGGGATTTCTCTCAACAGTCTTCCCCTTGCGTCTTTCTTGAAATCGTCCACTGCTCATGAAAAATATTGGTGATTCTCAGCTGCAAACTAAATAATGTATCCTTCTAACATGGTACTGACCCATAAATCAATCGCTCACATGACTGGACAATCCAGTCAATGAAGTGCTGCAATATTTTATGTATCCCAAGTACAGGTCCTCTTGACTCGTTCTTGGAACTCTGGATCTTCTTGGAGCCTATATATCCAGTGGAAAATTTCTTTCAGGAACTTAACCCAAAATATCTCGTACTAGTTGCTCAATCTTTCTGAGTAAAATACTACCTCCCAAGTATATTTAACATATTTTCTTCTCAGCTCCCCTTCTTTCCATATGAAGGCATCAAAATTTCTCTCCCACCATTGGTCAATATTAGATTTGTGAATCCACGGAAGCATCCTCCCTATAGGCTCCCTTTTAACAAAGTTCCCAACAACGCAACCATTTTGTTGACGCAAGATTGATCAGACCACGGTCCTTCTAAGGTTATGAATAAAAGGTACCATGTAGTCTAGAGTGCTGGCATTTTCATCTCCTCCGAAGAGAATAATTCTCACCCAAATTGTGGCTAGGACAAAAGGAATGGGGAGGGAAAGGAAAATACTTAGGAGGGTTCACAGAACCTTCAAGATTCATCCCGATCTTGCGCAAGGAAAACTAACTACAGAACAAATCTGAACTCATATACGCAAGAAATGAAGATAATTAGGTTGTAGAAAGCATTCAAACATAGAAACATCATGTGGAACTTATGAAGCATACAAAAGTATTGTAAATATACAATGCAGAAGTATAAACATAGAATGACACAACATATTTTGAAATTTTGGATTCTTCTTCATATATTATCTTTAGATATTTTCCAGATACAACTTCAGATATACAAATTAATTCTTTGTTACAGACTCTTGGCTCTGGACCCATGTCATAGAGCTCTACTTAGCCAAAACGATGTACAGGTCACATTTTCAGAACTCAACCTGACCTATTAACAGTAACAACAAGAAGAAGACAACAACACTCTTACAATCATGGTTGAACCAACCTTTACAATTATGACACCAACATTTTTACAATTATATTCATCTCTATATATAAGCTAAGTAGGGTCTTTTGGATTTGATCTTGTTGATTAAGGTTGGTTGTCATTGGTTTCAACCCTTGAAGAAAGTCTGGTAGCGAATTCTGATAGCACAAAGGTTTGGGTAATGGACCCAAGGTTGTTTCATGTATAATGGTATGTTTTTTAATATATTTTAAGGTAATACTATTTTATACGGATAGTACATGTCATTCCATTTTCGGTGGTATCTGGAATGTCACATAACCATTCACGGTTAGAGAGTTATGGCCATGAGAAGTTGGAGAACCTAGCTTTGGGTAATGGAGCCAAGTTTGTTTGATGGATAATGGTATGAGATTTGATATATTTGCAGGTAATACTATTCTATATGGATATTACATGTCATTCCATTTTTGGTGGTATGTGGAACGTCACACAAATCCTCACGGTTTGAGAGTTATGGCATTACGAAGTTGGAGGACCCTCATATGTCATTTAGAAGCCCCAAAAGGTCAAAGTAGTCAAAGTGGTTTAAGAGATTTTAGAAGGTAAATAATAAAGTGAAGTGATGAGTGTACTATAATTCAAAGTGAATACAAAATAAATTATTTAAATAATAAATTTAATGGATAAATTAGAAGTGGGTTAACCCTCAAATAAGAAAAGTGGGCAAAGTGACCTAGAATATGCTTCTAAGTAAGCTACTTGGAGAGTATAAATAAGAGGCAAGGCTCTCCCATTTGACATCACACTTGAGAATATTGAATATCTATAGGTGATTGAGGTAAACAAAGGATATCCAAGCCGAATTTCAAAGCGAAGGTGAAGAAAAGACGACCGAAATTCAAGGGAGGATAAATTCTTTTGATGATGCTTTCTAAGGTATGTTATTTACAGATCATCTCACCATTTTCTCAATAAAAACTTTTATAGAATGATTTAGACCATGAAATTGATAGGCCATTGAGGAAACATATCCACGTATCTATTGTAAACATTTCAGCTTGTTTTTCATTGTATTTCTGGAGTTACACTCCGTGGAAAATAGGGTTTGTGGTTAGTCCTGAAACTAGTCCAAAACATGTCTTTCGGGTAAAAACATCATAAATTATTCATAACAGATCCAAATTCAGTAATACCAAATGTTTTAGTTAGAGTATAATCTTTAGTATTCTGTGTAACATTTTTCAGATCAATTCAACAAAAATTTCATGTTTGGCATGCTCTACAAGGTCGCTCTCTAGAATAAGCCAAAATTCAACAAGGTATGCCATTTTTTCTATAACTCCTTTTCTGAGAGGTTCCAAGTAGTGAAACCAAGAGGAATTGCATAAAACAAACCTAAGAACATTGTGTACTATTTTCATATCTTTATTTATTACAGGTACATAGTTATGAATATTTGAAGTTCGGGTTGTTGATTAATCCCAAACTAGTCACGTGAGACTAAAGAAAAGTTTGTAGGTATGTTATCATATACACTAGGTATATTACAGAGTTACAAATCATATTTGGATGATGAAATTGATGAGGGATTTTGGTTAAGGTACATGTTGGGTACATGGTGGAGACAAGTAGTTGATGAGTTGGCACATACATGAGGTGTATAGTTGATGATGTTGGTACATATTGATGAGTCATAGTTGATGAGTAGTTGACACATGATTGGTAAATACTTGGTGCATGGTTGGATGCACTTGTTTATGGTACAGGTTGATTACAGGTTTTTTGGTACAGATTGGTGCATGGTTGATGCACTTTTTTATGGTACAGGTTGAGGTACACGTTGATGCATGGTTTAGGTTTATTGGTATAGGTTTACAATGATATATCTCATACTAATAGTGTGACAGTGGTTCCATCATTCTAGTTCTACTTCAAGGAAGTTGGACGGGGCAAGGATAGGTGGTTGTAGCCACCTTTTGGTTGTAGACAGAGAACATGGGGGGTTATAGCCTCTTCTGGTTGTAACTAGAGAATAGAGGATTTGGAGCTTCTCTCAGGTTGTAGCCTAAGAAACAAGGGGGGTTGGAGCCTCCTTCCAATTGCAGCTAGAAAACAAATGAATTTGGTGCTTCCAATGAATGTAATTCTTCAAGACATATAAGAAAAAGCATTATGTGGTTTTCTCTTGCTTTGGGTTTCCATTTAAAACAATGGTGTACTGTGTATGTGTGTCATTGTTAATTTGTTCATTTCTTATTTACTCTACAGTTATTGGATTATAATTCTACATTGATATAACACTTGGATTATATGGTTAAAAAAGATTAAATTGCTCTATTATTGATTCAACCCCCCTCTCAGTAATCCAACAATTGGTATCAGAGCAGGTTCCTTCAGAAATCAGTTTAACCACTAAAAGGTAGATCATGGAGAGAAGCAACTGGTATAAAAATGGAATACCACAGTTCAATGGACAGAAGTATGCATTTTGGAGCATAAGGATGAAAACATATATACAAGCACATGGATTTGAAATTTGAGAATCAATTGTAGATGGATACATAGCATGAATAGTTCCACCAACAAATGACAAAGCAATGAAACTCAGTCATAATAATTCCAAAGCCAAAAATTCACTTTTGAATGGTATTAGTGAAATGGTATTCACCAAAGTTTCACATTGTAAATCTGCTAGAGAGATTTGGGACAGACTTGAAAATATTTATGAAGGAGATTCAAAAGTAAAAGAAGCAAAGCTTCAAACTTATAGAGGCCAGCTTGAACAACTTAAGATGAAGGAAGATGATAATATTACATCTTACTTTTTACAAGTTGATGAAACAGTAAATGCAATCATAGGATTGGGAGAAGAAATCAATGAATCTATAATTGTTCAAAAAGTACTAAGATCTCTTCCTATGAGATTTGACCCTAAGATATCAACACTAGAAGAAAGATCAGATCCAAACTCAATTATCATGGAAGAATTATATGGAATATTCATAGCATATGAAATGAGAACTGAATAGGAAAATCCAGATATAAAAGAAGCATCCTTCAAAGCATCAAAAAAGTCAAAGAAAAAGGGAAGACAAAAAGAAGAACATAGCAACAACAGTGACGTCTCGGAAGATGATGAAGAAGTGGCCAATTTTATCAAAAGAATGAACAAGGGAACCAACAATAGGTATAGAGGTAAGCTTCATTTAATTTGTTTTAATTGTGATGGTATTGGTCATTTTGCTAACAAATTTCCTTATAAGAAAAAGAAAAATGATGAAGGTTACTCAAAAGATAAACAAACATATAAAGGCAAAATAATCACAAAGAAAATTTTCAAGAAAATCTTATGCACCAAAGAAAACATCTCATCATCAGATGAAGATGAAGTCAGTGACAGTGAGACAAAAAAAATTATATTCATGGCAGTAGAAGACTCTGAAGAATAATATGAAGAAGTCGAAGAAGAATATGAAGAGTTCGAAGAAGAAATTGAAGATGAAGAAGTTGACTACTGAGAGGCATTAATGTGTGTCATAGAAGTTATCAGAAGAGAAAGGAATAAAAACAAGAAACTACAAGAAGAACTAGACAAGAAAGAAGACAGTCAATAACTAGAACAAATGATTACAAATTTGAAGGTTCAAATAAAAGAAGATAAAATAATTGAAGAAGCACTCAAAGAACAACTAGAAAAAAAGACAATATCATTGGAAATTTGGAAGCAAAGATTGTCACATTAAGAAAGGATATCCAAAAGAAAAGTATGTAGAATAACTCAAAAGTTTTGGATGACATTATTAGTAGTAAAAAATCTCATCATGACAAGTCCAGACGTGGACACAGTCAGACAGAAAAAAGATCAAGCTCCAAAACAATAGAGCAAGAAACATGTCCAAAAATATTTGTAGAAACAATCAAGGGGGATAGGAAGATATACAAGGAAGATTATAGGGACACTCCTCCACCGAGAAGATTCACATCCTAGAATCAACAACCGACAGATAGGCCTCGGGAAGAAGAAGAATTCATAAGAGTACCTCCTTTCAGAAGATCTTCAACTCTTAGGTATCAAACTATCTTTTTTGGTTTATGTTATGCATGTAATAATTTTGGAAATAAAGCTTTGAATTGCTGAGCTAACAAAAAGAACAAAAAAAACTTTGAAAGTCATACACAAAGGGGTTATCCATGAAGGCCTAGTGAAACACAGAGAAGAAGTTACAACACGTTTGAATCTTTAAGCACTAAAGTGGAATGTTACAAATGTAACAATTTTGGACACATGGCCAAATATCACAAAATGGAAGTCCCTCCTAGAGAACGACAACATAATAACAACAGTCACAGACAAGAACCTCGGAAAAGGACATGGATAAGAAAGCAGGATCAATATAGCAATGAAGAATTCACAGTCAATCTATAATCTAAGCAGAAGAAACATGATTTGTATGTTGACAGTGGGTGTTCAAAACACATGACGGGTGATAGAGACAGGTTTCTTACATTACGAAAGGAATTAAATGGATCAGTCTCCTTCAGAAATGATGATTCAACCAAAATCATTGGAAAAGACACAGTTAGAATTGGGAACAAGAATACAAAGGAAGAAAATGTTCTAGTAGTAGAAGATATGAAACATAATCTTCTAAGTGTGAGTCAAATGTGTGACCAAGGTCATAAAGTTACTTTCGATTCACAAAAGTGAGAGATAAGAAAAGAAGGTTCAGGAAAATTGATTGGTACAACTGTGAGAACTTCAAGCAACATATATGTGTTAAGTGAAATTGGAAAAGAAAAGTGTTGTATAGGAAAGGAAGATGAAAGTTGGATATGGAACAGAAGAATGGGTCACATACATTTTGATAACCTTGTCAAAGTCATCAAAAGATAAGTAGTAAGAGAAATGCCCCATATCACGAAACTAACCAACACTTTATGCAAGCATTGTCAACAAGGAAAGTAAACAAAGGCCAGGTTCAAATCAAAGGAATATTCAATGACAAGACCACTGGAAATTGTGCATACTGATCTAGTTGGACCAAATACAACAAAGGGATTAAAAGGTGAAAAATACTTTATGTTATTAGTTGATGATTATACAAGAGTGACCACAATTTTCTTTCTCAAGAATAAGTTAGAATCTTTTGAAAACTTCAAGATCTACAAGGAAATGGTTAAAAATGAAATGGATTCAAAAATCAAATGCTTGAGATTTGATAATGGAGGAGAGTTCAATTCAAAGGAATTTATGGACTACTGCAACAGTCATGGAATAAAAAATCATTCTTCATTGCTAGAATAACTCAATAGAATGGAGTTGATGAAAGAAAGAACATGACAGTACACGAAATGGCTTGAAAAATGCTAATGGATTCCAAATTGACAGATATTTTTTGGACATAGGCAGTGCATACAACAGTTCACATTCAAAACAGAGTAATGCTAAAAAAAAACACTGACAAAACTCCTTATGAGCTATGGAAAGGAAGACTAGCAAATGTAAAGCACTTCAGAGTTTTTGGAAGCAAATGTTGCATCAAAATAGAATATGGAAGAATGGGAAAGTTTGAATCTCGTGTGGACAAAGGAGTACTTGTTGGTTACTCAAGTACAAAAAAAACATACAAGTGTTACAACCTAAGATTGAACAAAGTGGTGGAAAGAATCAATGTAACAATTGATGAAACAGGTAGACAAGAATTAAAGGAAGAAGAAAATGAATCAAGGAAACAACTTTATGAAGAAGAAACAAAAGACGAAAAATAAGGGGAAGACAAAGAGGATCCGACATAAATAGAAGAGCAAGTTCAACAAGTAACTCCAAAAACACCTAGCAGACGAGTACAGAAGAATTATCCTTCAGATCATATTATCGAAAACAAAGATGCAGGAGTTGAGACTAGAAGAAGAATCTGTTCACCAGAACAAATGCACCTAGCACTCACATATATGATTGAACCAACCTATTTTGAAGAGGCCGGCAAGGAAGAATTTTGGAACAAGGCCATGGATGGAGAATTACATCAAATAGAGAAAAATGACACTTGGGAATTGGTTCCAAGACCAAAGGATAAGAATGCGATCGACACATAGTGGGTATACAGGAATAAATTGAATGAAGATGGACAGGTTACAAGGAAAAAATATAGATTGGTATGTAAATGATATGCACAGGTTGAAGGAATCGACTTTGAAGAGACATTTTCCCTAGTTGCCAGAATGGAAGCAATCCAATTACTTTTAGCTTATGCATGCTCCAAAAATATTAAAGTGTATCAGATGGACGTAAAATCAGATTTTTTGAATGGGGAACTTGAAGAAGAAGTCTACATTGAACAACCAGAAGGATTTTAGTTGTCTGAGAACACAGATTATGTGTATAAATTAAAGAAGGCCTTGTATAGTCTAAAGCAGGCTCTTAGAGCATGGTACTCTAGACTGGATAAATATCTACAATAGGCAAGGTTTAGAAAAGGAAGTGTAGACAACAACCTCTACATCAAGGTAAGTCAAGATAGTATTTTATTAATTGAAGTTTATGTTGATGATATTATTTTGGTAGTGATGATGACAGATTAAGCGGGAAATTTGCAAAGGATATGCAAAATGAATTTGAAATTTCATTGCTTGGAGAACTATCCTTCTTTCTGGGACTTCAGATACATCAAAGGAACCAAGGAATTTTTATTTCTCAAACCAAGTATATCAGAGAAATGCTAAAGATGTTTGGAATGGAAGATTGCAAACCAGTTATCACTCCCATGCAAACTAGTTCCAAGTTAAGAAAAGATGATGATTCAAAGTCTATAGATCAGAGGAAATACAGGTCAATGATTGATAGCCTACTATATGTGATAACATCCATACCATATGTAATGTAGTCAGTTGGACAGGTGGCACGATTTCAAGCAACACCAAAGGAATCACATGTATTAGCAGTGAAGAGGATTTTCAGATATCTCAAAGGAATAGAAGAGTTTGGATTATGGTATCCAAAAGGAAAGGATCTATCACTTATTGCCAACAAAGATGTAGATTGGGTAGGTTGTATTAATGACCGATGAAGCACCAATGAAGCAATGTTTCACTTGGGTGAGTGTTTAGTATCATGGCTAAGAAAGAAACAATCATCAATATCTCTATCTACATTTGAGGCAGAGTATATTGTTGCAACAACATGTTGTACATAGGTTCTATGGATGGAACAAACTCTGATAGATATACAGGTTGAGTATGATGAGACGATTCCAATCTACTGTGATAATACAAGTGCCATCAGTATCTCAAAGAACCCAGTGATGCACTCCAAGACAAAGCACATTCCAATCAAGTATCACTTTCTATGGGAACAGGTTGTAGAAAAGAACATCAGAGTTGAGTATGTGGGAACAAAAGAAAAAGTGGCATACATATTTACAAAATCGCTTCCACAGGAAACCTTTGAATATCTTCGCCAGAGACTCGGAGTTATTTCTACTCCAAAATGAATGGTTTTGAATGCTTATCTTATATGTCTTAGATGTACATGAGGAAGCACCATAAAGACGACAATTCAGGTTGGGAGATGAGACAGTTCAGTTAGGGGGAACAACCCCGGATGGAAAGATACCTTTTACATTGATGACAAAGGGGGAGAGATTTATCAGATACAAAGGATAGAGTCATGACTCCAAGGGGAGCAATACTCACCGAGATGCAGAGGACAGAGGCATGGTTCTAGGGGGAGCATGAGTGATATGACTTCAGTATTGCGTGACATGATTTCATTATTGCATCAGATTGTTTCCATCAATGCCAAAAGGGGAGATTGTTGATTAAGGTTGGTTGTCATTGATGTCAACCCTTGAAGAAAGTCTGGTAGAGAATTCTGGTAGAACAAAGGTTTGGGTAATGGACCCAAGGATGTTTCATGTATAATGGTATGAGTTTTAATATATTGAAGGTAATACTATTCTATATGGATATTATATATCTTTCCATTTTCATTGGTATGTGGAATGTCACGTAACTCCTCACTGTTAGAGAGTTATTGCCATGAGAAGTCGGAGAACCCAAGTTTAGGTAATGGACTCAAGTTTGTTTGATGGATAATGGTATGAGTTTTGATATATTTGTAGGTAATATTATTCTATATGGATAGTACATGTCATTCCATTTCTAGTGGTATGTGGAACATCACATAATTCCTCACGGTTTGAGAGTTAGGGCCTTACAAAGTTGGAGGACCCTCATATGTCATCTAGAAGCCCCAAAAGGGCAAAGTAGTCAAAGTGGTTTAAGATATTTTAGAAGATAAATAATAAAGTGAAGTAATGAGCGTACTATAATTCAAATCGAATACAAAATAAATTATTTAAATAATAAATTTAATGGAGAAATTAGAAGTGGGTTAACCCTAAAATAAGGAAAGTGGGAAAAGTGACCTAAAAGATGCTTCTAAGGAAGCTACTTAGAGAGTATAAATAACAGGCAAGACTCTCTCATTTTACATAACACTTGAGAATATTGAATATCTATAGGTGACTGAGGTAACCAAAGGATATCTAAGCCAGATTTCAGAGGGAAGGTGAAGAAAAGACGGTCGGAATTCAAAGGAGGATAAATTCTTTTGATGATGTTTTCTAAGATATGTTATTTACAGGTCATCTCACCATTTTCGCAATAACGTTTTTTCTAGAATGATTCAGACTGTGAAATTGATAGACCATTGAGGAAACATATCCAAGTATCTATGGTAAAAATTTCAGCTTGTGGGTCGTTGTATTTTTTGAGTTACACTATGTGGAAAATAGGGTTTGTGGCTAGTCCCGAAACTAGTCTAAAACATGTGTTTAGGGTGAAAACGTCATAACTTCTTCATAACCGATCCAAATTCAGTAAGACCAAATGTGTTGGTTAGAGTACAATCCATAGTATTCTTTGAAACATTTTCAGATCAATTCAACAAATATTCTGTGCGGGGAACACTCTACAAGGTCGCTCTCTAGAATAAGCCAAAATTCAACAAGGTATGTCATTTTTGCTATAACTCATTTTCTGAGAGGGTCCAAGTAGTGACACCTAGAGGAATTGCATAAACAAACTAAAAAACATTGTGTACTATTTTTAGATCTTTATTCATTACAGGTACATAGTTATGATTATTTCAAGTTAGGCTTGTTGACTAATCCCAAACTAGTCATGTGAGACTAAAGAAATGTTTGATGAAAATGCTAGTCTCTTATTGTGAAAGTTAAGGAAGGTTTGCAGGTATGTAATCATATACACCAGGTCTATTACATAGTTACAAATCATATTTGGATGATGAAATTGATGAGGGCTTTTGGTTAAGGTACATGTTGGGTACATGGTAGAGACAAGTAGTTGATGAGTTGACACATACATGAGGTATATAGTTGATGATGTTGGTACATATTGATGAGTCATAGTTGATGAGTAGTGGACGCATGATTGGTACATACTTGGTACATGGTTGGATGTACTTGTTTATGGTACAGGTTGATTATAGGTTGTTTGGTATAGGTTGGTGCATGGTTGATACATTTGTTTATGGTACAAGTTGATTACAGATTGAGGTACAGGTTAATGCATGGTTCATGCATGGTTCATGTTTATTGGTACAAGTTTACAACAATATATCTCATAGTGATAGTGTGATAGTGGTTCCATCATTCTACTTCTACTTCAGGGTGGTGGGACGGTGCAAGGACAGGTGGTTGTAGCCACCTTCCGATTGTAGTTGGAGAACATAGGGGGTTGTATCTTTCTTCTGGTTGTTGCCAGAGAATAGGGGAGTTGGATCTTCCCTCAAGTTGTAGCCTGAGAAATAAGGGGGTTGGAGCCTCCTTCCAGTTGCAACTAGAAAACAAAGGAAGTTGGTGCTTCCAATGGATGTAATTCTTCAAGACATATAAGAAACAACATTCTATGGTTTTCTCCTGCTTTGGGTTTCCACGTAAAACATTAGTGTATTGTGTATGTGTATGATTGTTCATTTGTTCATTGCTTATTTATTCTGCAGTTATTGGATGATAATGCTACATTGCTATAACACTTGAATTATATGGTTAAAAATGATTAAATTGCTCTATTACCAATTCACCCCCCCCTCTCAGTAATCCAACAGAGCTCGCATGCTTTCTTGTTCTGTTTCAACTACTTTTTCCTTGCTCGCATTGTGTTATTCTTTTCGCGACCAATTTCTGTTACTTCTCCTTGCTCTATTGTCCAGCTTATTTTGTAGCTTGCGCAACTCGTACTAGACCAAAACTGAGACTCTAGTCCTTCTTGTGCATCTTCTCATTAAAAAATGAAGGGCTCAACAACATAGGCTTATGCTTAGACACCTCATGAGATCAAAACTAACTGAAAGGACACCCTTCCATAGTCAAAACTTGCACAAAGAGGATTGTCTCGCAAAACTTGCAGGCTTCAACATTAGAAAAGAGGAGAACACACTTTTTATCTATTATTTTGAAAATCTTCAATTGACACAGAGCGGGCAACCAATTCGAGAATCATTATAGGGATTGGATAGGATAGTCTAGAGTATCTCAATATAGTTCACCTAGAAGCAAAGAAGGGTGGGGGGGGGACTTCCATGGAATTTAGTAGTTTAAAACTGAGAAAACATCTTGCATCTAATATAGCATAAGTGGAAATTTTATAGGGAGGGGCATTTAATTTTCCGAAGAGAAGAAAATTTAAGTGTAACATCCCCACTATAATCAAGTGGAAGCACTGTAATAATGAAAATCAGTTTAGTAAGCGAGGCATTTTGGTGCGTAATGTTCAACCACACTGGTGCGTGTATTTTTTTATTACAAAGTACGACGGTTCTTTTGAACATTGACGCACCGGTGCGGTTGGTTAAAATGGTTGGACCGCTACGCTAATTTTTTTAAAACATTAAGTTAGCGATGCAGTTAATTAAGTGAAATGTCATGGTGTGGGTAGAATCTAATTATGTTCTAGTTTCGGGGCATTTTGAAGGACACACTACTTTGTTTTTATAATAATAATAATCTATTTTTAAGGTCACGGCCAAGCCAGCACACCAAATTGGTGTATGAGACCCCCTTGTTTGTGGGACAAGGGACCCCCTTCGCTGAGCGATATGACTGGTAAAGTCTACGAAGGTATACATACCCTACCCCCCTTTGGATTTGAACTTGTGACCTCTTAAGAGGAAACACATGTTCTTAACCATTAGGCCCACTCAGACTGTATTTAATACAGTGTTATTGCTTGAATGACACCAATGCGTACATATATATGAGACGCACCGGTGGCGATTCTCAAATTGGAAAAAAAATTGGAAAATATGTTAAATTTCAAGTTAAATTGAAATTTTGATTGGATGAAAATACAAATTGGAAGGTAATAAACAAATTACCTCGCCTCTTATGTCCCAAGGAGGCATGGTTTCACCATTGAGAGGAAGTGAAAATTTGTGGTAATTTCCAAAATTTGGAAATGTCTAGAATCTACCAATGGAGTTATGCAAGTCATTGTAGAGAGCACCAACATCTTAGGAAGGATAGTGAGCATGGATGCTTGCATGAGAATTTGAAAGCATGGGATGCACTATAACAATGAAAATCAGTTTGGTAATTTTTATTTATTTACCCTATCATGGTGTGTCTCAGGATAGTGAGACACATCGATGCTTAATGTTCGGTGGCACCAATGCAATGTGCATTTTTTATTATAAAGTATGATGGTGCTTTTAAACATTGACGTATTTGTTCATGTACACACAAGTGTGTATTGACCTTAAAGACACATCGGAAAAAAAAACCTCTCACAACCCATTTGTTTTTAGGGTTAATTTAAACTTGGACTCATAGAGGCACCTTCTTTGGTTTTCATCATTCATATGATATAGGTATATGACTTATGGTTGTATGCTATATAGTCTCATTATTCAAAAAGCTTTTCTTGAGGTTTATATGAATTGTGGATCAATGCTAGTTCTCTCTTAAAGTTTCTAGCAATTATTATATTCTTCCTAGGATCAATGCTAGTTCTCTCTTAAAGTTTCTAGTAATTATTATATTCTTCCTAGGATCAATGCTAGTTTCTTGAGGTTTATATTGAATTAGCAATTATTATATTCTTCCTAGGATCAATGCTAGTTTCTTGAGGTTTATATTGAATTAGCAATTATTATATTCTTCCTAGGATCAATGCTAGTTTCTAGGTTTATATTGAATTGTGGATCAATGCTAGTTTCTAGGTTTATATTGAATTGTGGATCAATGCTAGCTCTCTCTTAAAGTTACACTTCCATGTACATCAGTACATGGAGGAAGTCTAAATCCCATGAAAAATGTGGCGCTGCAATGTGAGTGTGGGTCAGGCACTATTAATGAAGATAACCGTATTATTAGATATTGTCAGGTTTCTTCAGTAAACGTCACAATGTGAATGCACAAGAGGCGTGACAGAACGTATCCTAAGTTGAAGGAATCCGTAGCACTACTCACTGGTTCGTTTACTTTTTAGGGTTCTTGAACTTTGAATTCGATAATAAGGTAAAAAGCTCAGTGGTTTGTTCTTGTTTTTAGGGTTCTTATTGAAATTTTAATTCCATAATAAAGTAAAAATAAAAAATATAATCATTTTATTACTAAGATCTAAATTTATAGGTTTTAATCCGTAGCAACGAAAAATTCGGGAAATGGACAGACTACAAAGAAAAATACTCCCATACCGTAACACCATTATAACCAGAATTAGTAGCACTAAGCGGGCTATAGCACTAGAATGTAAAGCATTTAATGTTTTATGTATTGTTGAATTTATACGCTACATACTATAACACATGGTCACTAATAAGTAGAACATTTAATGCTGTTGTATTGTTGAATTTATATACTGCATAGGAACGTTGTACATTCAGCGTGTATAACATTTATTACTAGCCATAACATTCGCCCAACTTCCAGTACAGGTTTCCAGTATCATATTTAGTTTCGCTAAATTATTTCTGGATCATGTTCAGATAGTTCTGGACTGCTTAGAGATAAATAAATATTATCTTCATGGTTCTGTGTGTGATGTATTAAAGGCAGAAATTCAAAACACATTTAAACTAAGGGAATATATAAATAATTATTATGTTCATATTATGTTATGTGTATTTAAATAGGAATAAGTTAATTAATGTATAAACTTATTTTTTCATACTTAAATTTTTTAAGAACTAGGTTATAAATTTAAGATGGAAATTTTGATGAGACACTTTTTAAAATTCATATTAAGATATTAAGAGATATTGTGAAATTTGAAAAAATTATAAAATTTTAATTGGAAAAAAAAAATAATATCAATTCAAATTTAAAATTAAAAAACAAAAATTATATATATATATAAAGATTTAAGGTAGATAATAATAATAATAATAATAATTTATTTTTAAGGATCATAAATAAAAATTATTTTTAAAATTATTTTCATTATTCCAAGGTTTTTTTGATCTAAGATAAGTTCTAACTTTGCCCCAAATAAATTACACTATTTATCATAAATTTAAATAAACAAAAATCTAATTTGAGATTTCAAAAATCTATTAAATAAAGAAAATAAATATCCATCTTAAATCAATGGACATAGGCCACACCATGTACCCTATTGTCTTGCAAATCATATACAAGAAAATAATATAGAGTACTTTGAATGACAATGTGAAGGAGTAAAAGAGGTATTTAATAATGATATTGATTGTTATCTTATTCAAAGATGTTAGGTTTCAATAAATATAGTTCAAATAGTTCTCAATTGTCCATAAATATTATCTAATAAATTCAAAACACATTTAAATTAAACTAAGAGAATTTATCAATAATTATTATATTTATATTATGTGTATTTAAATAAAATTAAGTTAATTAATGTATAGACTTATTTTTTCATTTTTAAATTTCTTAAGAATTAAGTTATAAATTTAAGATGGAAATTTTGATGATACTCTTTTTTTTAAATTCATATTAAGAGATAATGTGGTATTTAAAAAAAATTATAAAATTTTAATTGAAAAAAATGTAATATCTATTCAAATTTAAAACACACACACACACACCCACACACACACACATATATATATATATATATATATATATA
>JZKD02S1986963.1:531568-549521 GCA_000966675.3 Picea glauca
ATTAATTAATTAATTATTGTTTAATATATGTTGATTAATTAATTAATTGGTTATTTAACACATTTAATGTTTGGGGTAACAAATTAAAGGCTTAATACCTTTTAATTTATTATTAGAAAACTTTACGTATGAAGGGAAAGGACATTGAATGGAGGGATAAGGTATTGAATGGAGGGATAGGGTATTGAATGGAGAGATAAGGTGGGTGGCATTAAAAGAACATGGGAGGTGGTGAATGGGAGGAGGATATGAGGGGGCAGAGGCAGTCGGGAGAAGGACTTTTGGAATTTTGGGGAAATGGAGCATTTTTAAAGCAAGGACTGTATTTTTTTGTTGGGTGGACTGTTACAGGGGTGCACCAGGTTGCTGGGAGTTTTGGGCTCGGGGGCCAGGAATCCTCACGGAATCCTAGAGCTAGGGAGTCAGATAGGCTCTGTTCCTAGCTAGTAGGTAGGAAAGATTCAGTTTTGGACAGAGTTTGGGTAGAGCAACAAAGAGGAAAACTGGAGATTGGGGAATTAGCATCAGATAGAGGTATGTATTTTAGTGATTATGTGATTATGCTGTGTTATGTGATGGTTATGTGATTTATTTTCATGATATTAATAAATTTAATTTCTGCTGATTAAATTATGGTTAAATGTTGAAGATTAATTTGTACATAATAACATTTATCTACTCTCTTTTTTTAACTTGTGTTTTATAAGGCTCTGTGGGGACAGAGACCTTACAATTTACTTCATAATTAAAGTCAATACCATGCAATATTAAGCTCAATACCATACAATATTGAAGTGTATTCAGCATATCATGAAGTGTACAGAGTGGCCAACTTCGTTGCCTCTTTCTTTATTGTTCGACACGTAGAGCTTGTGGTAGTACGTCCATGAGTTTTCAACCTTTAAAAGTTTTATTAATAATTTATTACGTAGATTGAAGGTTGATTGTGATGGTATAATTAACAATTCAATAAATATGTTAACATTTATAAAATAAAATAAATTGAATTTTAGGATATTAAAATAAAAATAGATAGTATTGAAAAGAATATTATAAATTTATATTAATTTGTATATGTTTGTATTAAAATAAAATAAAATAACATATTATTATAACTTGTGTTCATTACTAGTATAGATCCATTTTAATCAGGTCTATCAAGAGTATAGAGGGACCAAATTTCTTTAGGTATAAACCTTTAATCTTTCCTCACTTTTTACACTTAAAAAAAGGTCTTTACCTCTAGAGATTTGGTATTTTTGAACCCTTAAAGGGGTTAAGATGGATCTATGTTGGTTTAATATATTAATATTAAAGGATTAAAAAATATTAATATTAACCTCGGTACCCACTACATTTTTTTGGTAATCTATTAATTGAAGCTAGGGAAAATCAAAACAAACAAAGTCAAACCAATAAGACCTACAATTTTATTATTATTTATGAGTAGACATAATTTTTTATTATTTTAATTTATATGTTTTTAAATTAAAACTCATAAATACAAAGTTTTATAATCAAAATTCTATCATTAAAATAAATTAAGTTTTTGTTGAAGAATTAGTATTACAAGAGTATTGTTGAAGAATCAGTATTACAAGTGGAACTGTTGAAAATAACAGCAAAAAAGTTTAGATCTGCAGCAGAAAAGTTCAGATCTACAGCAAAAAATTTTAGATATGCAACAAAGAGGTGTATATCTGCAAAAGAAAATTCATATATGCAACACAAAATTCCGATCTGCAACACAAAATCATTTTCAAAAATGGCCATGACCTTGAGAATGGAAGATAAGCTTCGGGGTTCTCAAAACTTTACCACGTGGAAGGAAAGGGTCATTATGATTTTGGTTGTAAATGGTGTTCTTGATCATGTTGATGATAAGGCAACATCTCCCACAGATGTAGTTGCATTGGTGATCTGGAAGATGGGTGAGAATAAATCCAAGAGCATACTCCTTGATGGGGTAAAGGATCACATAATCCCTCACCTAGCAGGGAAAAATTATGCTAAGGAGATGTGGGCTGCCTTGAATGACCTTTAGCAAAGTAAAAATGAAAACAGGGTGATGGTGCTTTAGGAGAGATTCATAAGTACCAAGATGGATAAGGGAGAAGGTGGGGTTCTTTACCTTGCTCAATTAACATATATTAGAGATGAGCTAGTAGTAGTAGGTGAGAAGACTGAAGACTCAGAGTTAGTGCATGTTGCACTGAATGACTTTTCGAAGTCATGGGATGTGTTCGTCCGTGTTGTTGTATCTTGGGAGAAACTCCCTAATTGGTAGCGTTTATGGGATGATTTATTATAGGAGGAGATCATACTTGGTTAGTTGGGATCATCATCTTCACCACAGAATGTGGATGAAGAAGGGTCGGCTCTTGTGAGCAAAGGAAAAGGAAAGCAGAAGAAAAAGAAGGGTGGAAAGAGGGAAATTGACTTCTCAAAAAATCAAATGTTTCCAATGTCACAAGATGGGACACTTTGCCTCACAGTGTCTAGAGAAGAATAAGAAGAACCAACCGTAGATGGTAACCACTACAACAATGGAAGAGTTTTCCAAAAGCCTCCAGGAGGATGTTTTCTTCATATCTTATATGTCTGGCGCAACAATCTCAAACATGTGCTTTTTTTATAGTGGAGCATCTTGTCACATGACAGGGCACAAGGATTTTTTCACTAGGCTTTTTGGCCCTTAACCAAGTTTTGAGGAACACTTAGTCATATTTGATCATTTTGGGGACTTCGACAGCTTGTCAAAGATGGAGCGCAACACGAAGCGGAAATCGTGGAAGCTAGACCCCTTTTTGGGTCCTTTTTGGGTTTTTGGGGATAAGGTAACGGGATTTGGATGTCGTCCCATGGGTTTACCCATGTTTAGGCCTAATTTGTTTATATATATATATATCTGTGTGTGTGTGTGTGTGTGTGTGTGTGTCTAGGCCATATATAGGAGGGAGTGAATGATATATCTATGTGATGTAGGCTAAGTTCCAAGGGTTGAATATGTGTGATCAAGGCTTTGTGCATTTTATGTAAGGCTTGCAAATCCGAGTGCAAGTCCCTGTGAGAGATGGTAGAAGGATTTGTGTTGTAGTGCAAGGAAGAAGGATCTAGCAAGCTGCACAGATATTATGTCCTATGCAAAGAGGGCATAGGATGGCTATGTGTTGTAACCTGATTAAATGAAGCTAATAAAGAAGAATACTTTGTAGATGTAGCCCCAGAGTGGGGGTGAACCACGGTAAATGTGTGTGTTGTGCTCTGTACCTCGACCTAATGTGTTTGTCTCTTTCTTTGCTAAGTGCTTTGATGTGTTTAGATAGATCTATTTATGCTTTGTGCTTCTAAGATATGAATGAATGTTAGATCTAGTATGTAATATTCTTAATGCTTGATCTACCAAATCTAACCTATCTTGTTGTGGCCAAGTGTTGAACTATCTTAGATCTAAGTACATATTGCGATGCTCTGTGCTATCTGTGAAGTATCATGAGGGTTGATTATTGATGAGTAATATATGCTAGGTGATTTCTAAGTCCTATAATCACATATCTGTGTCCCAGCTAAGGTTGCAGACACACGAGTCTTGCAACCACCCCTGCCTCTACCTTGGGTGAGACTTCATCTGCTTCGCAGGTGTTGCCAAAAGGGTCGGTAGCTAAGGTTTTGTTGGTGCATTGTTGTAGCGCTGAACCCTAGGTCTGACCCTGTGCCAACAAATGGTTCTATTGTCGGGACCTGAAACTATGACTGCTGGGAACTGAGAAGAAGAATCTTTGTGAAAAGATTGGTCCTGAAATTGTGGAAGCTCTGTGCATGGATCTACGCCCTAGTGTGCAGTGATCCACTTGATCTGAAAATATTTGTGCTGAAGAAGGAAGGAAAGATCTGAAGGAAAGAAGTCAGATCTACAAGAAAAGAGGTTGATACTAAAGAAAAGAAGTAATATTTGTAAGCTATGTGCTCCGATAAAGGAAAAAATAGTTAAAAATTCTTAGATCTGGAAGCTTTGTGCCCTGTAGAAGTAAAAGAAGTGATTTTTTTTAATTTATTTTTTTCTAAAGTATGGATTTAGGTGTGCTTGATAGATTTTGTCCTATCTTGAAAACTAGGGCATTATTATATGAAAGAACGTTTGTTATGAATATATCTTATAAGAATAATGAAAGATATGTTATACCTATGCATACAAAGAATTTTTGGACTAACCAATGGATGCAGGATCCTAGAAAGAAATTTTTGTAGGCTATCCATTATGACCCTAGAAAGAAGTAAAAGAAAAGTTGGGGATCATTGAAGAGAAAGAGAGGATTAACTCTTTGTTACAACTGTAGAATACCAGGACATCTTGCTAGGGAATGCCCTGGGAGAAACCCTAGTTTCCTCTATTGTAAGGCTATGGACCATGAAGTACTAGATTTCCCTAGAATGATTGCTAGACTTGAAAAGATGAATATGGAGCAAGCAAACCCTGAAGGAGATCAAGAGACTAAGATTATAGAAGAACCCCAGAAAGAATCAAAGATTATATTGTGGAAAATGAAAGAAACCCTGGATGAACATAAATATGCTAGTTTGTCAAAGATCTTCAAAGAAAAGGTGAAAATTGAAGTAAGAATAAGAGACTTCGACATTGACTGTGCTCTGGATGAGGGAACACAGATGAAAATTATGACAAAAAGTACTTGGGAAACCCTAGGAATTCCTGTTATGGTTCCTTCACTAGGAAAAATAGGGTTGTTTAAAGGAAAAATGGTAACCCTATGTGGCAAGATTACCCAGATAACTATGAGTACCCATGGAGCTTCGACAGAGGAAGAATTCAAAGTTATTAAATTTATTGAGGACTATGACCCATTTCGAGCTTTGTTAGGCAAGATCTAGATTGAAAGAGACCATATCCGAAGAAAAGAAGAAAAGGAAGCCCTAGAATAGAAGAAGCAAGAACTCATGGAATTTATGACTCAAAGGATCACCTACTTGATGGAAGAACAAGAGAACAGATCTAAGCTATTAAACACCAGGGACTTGGATGTCGAATCTATAAGAGCATTAGAGGAACCCCAGAAGACCAAAATACCTAATCCATATGATGAAGGTGTATTACCCTTGGATCTGAAGAAAGAATCTTAGCATCATGAAGTGACTGTCGAGAGAAGCTAAGAATCATAATGGAAAAAGGATGACCGAGAAAATCTCACTGGGAAGAAGGCTAGGAAGCTAAGTAAGAAGAGAGCCAAGATTGAAAAGTTACAAAAGATTCCAGAGGAAACTTCGCAGAAGGAAAAATCGCAAGAATTGAACTTCGTCGGGATCTCAGAACAACGACATAAGACACTTCACCGTGGTGAAGCAATAAAGCCATTGGACCGATATACCTGATCGAGTTCCGCCTGAATGGAAAAAAAAGAATTAAAGGATCACCACCAGACCATTGGACCATGCCATAACAAATGGATCAACGTTCATGAAAGCTTCATACCCATTGCAAGCAGACCATTGATGAATTTCCTATTTANGGATCTAGCAAGCTACACATATCTTATGTCCTATGCAAAGAGGGAATATGATGGCTATGTGTTGTAACCTGATTAACTGAAGCTAATAAAGAAGAATACTTTGTGGATGTAGCCCCAGGGTGGGGGTGAACCACGGTAAATGTGTGTGTTGTGCTCTGTACCTCGACCTAATGTGTTTGTCTCTTTCTTTGCTAAGTTCTTTGATGTGTTTAGATAGATCTATTTATTCTTTGTGCTTCTGAGATATGAATGAATGTTAGATCTAGTATGTAATATTCTTAATGCTTGATCTACCAAATCTAACCTATCTTGTTGTGGGTAAGTGTTGAACTATCTTAGATCTAAGTACATATTGCGATGCTCTGTGCTATCTGTGAAGTATCATGAGGGTTGATTATTGATGAGTAATATATGCTAGGTGATTGCTAAGTCCTATAATCACATATCTATGTCCTAGCTAAGGTTGCAGACACACGAGTCTTGCAACCACCCCTGCCTCTACCTTGGGTGAGACTTCATCTGCTTCGCAGGTGTTGCCGAAAGGGTCGGTAGCTAAGGTTTTGTTGGTGCATTGTTGTAGCGTTGAACCCTGGGTCTGCCCCTGTGCCAACAAATGGTTCTATTTTCGGGACCTGAAACTATGACTGCTGGGAACTGAGAAGAAGAATCTTTGTGAAAATATTGGTCCTGAAATTGTGGAAGCTCTGTGCATGGATCTATGCCCTAGTGTGCAGTGATCCACTTGATCTGAAAATCTTTGTGCTGAAGAAGGAAGGAAAGATCTGAAGGAAAGAAGTCAGATCTACAAGAAAAGAGGTTGATACTAAAGAAAAGAAGTAATATTTGTAAGCTATGTTCTCCGATAAAGGAAAAAATAGTTAAAAGTTCTTAGATCTGAAAGCTTTGTGCCCTGTAGAAGTAAAAGAAGTGATTTTTTTTATTTATTTTTTTCTAAAGTATGGATTTAGGTATGCTTGATAGATTTTGTCCTATCTTGAAAACTAGGGCATTATTATATGAAAGAACGTTTGTTATGAATATATCTTATAAGAATAATGAAAGATATGTTATACCTATGCATACAAAGAATTTTTGGACTAACCAATGGATGCAGGATCCTAGAAAGAAATTTTTGTAGGCTATCCATTATGACCCTAGAAAGAAGTAAAAGAAAAGTTGGGGATCATTGAAGAGAAAGAGAGGATTAACTCTTTGTTACARCTRTAGAATACCAGGACATCTTGCTAGGGAATGCCCTGGGAGAAACCCTAGTTTCCTCTRTTGTAAGGCTATGGACCATGAAGTACTAGATTTCCCTAGAATGATTGCTAGACTTGAAAAGATGAATATGGAGMAAGCAAACCCTGAAGGAGATCAAGAGACTAAGATTATAGAAGAACCCCAGAAAGAATCAAAGATTATATYGTKGAAAATGAAAGAAACCCTRGATGAACATAAATATGCTAGTTTGTCAAAGATCTTCAAAGAAAAGGTGAAAATTGAAGTAAGAATAAGAGACTTCGACATTGACTGTGCTCTGGATGAGGGAACACAGATGAAMATTATGACAAAAAGTACTTGGGAAACCCTAGGAATTCCTGTTATGGTTCCTTCACTAGGAAAAATAGGGTTGTTTAAAGGAAAAATGGTAACCCTATGTGGCAAGATTACCCAGATAACTATGAGTACCCATGGAGCTTCGACAGAGGAAGAATTCAAAGTTATTAAATTTATTGAGGACTATGACCCATTTCGAGCTTTGTTAGGCAAGATCTAGATTGAAAGAGACCATATCCGAAGAAAAGAAGAAAAGGAAGCCCTAGAATAGAAGAAGCAAGAACTCATGGAATTTATGACTCAAAGGATCACCTACTTGATGGAAGAACAAGAGAACAGATCTAAGCTATTAAACACCAGGGACTTGGATGTCGAATCTATAAGAGCATTAGAGGAACCCCAGAAGACCAAAATACCTAATCCATATGATGAAGGTGTATTACCCTTGGATCTGAAGAAAGAATCTTAGCATCATGAAGTGACTGTCGAGAGAAGCTAAGAATCATAATGGAAAAAGGATGACCGAGAAAATCTCACTGGGAAGAAGGCTAGGAAGCTAAGTAAGAAGAGAGCCAAGATTGAAAAGTTACAAAAGATTCCAGAGGAAACTTCGCAGAAGGAAAAATCGCAAGAATTGAACTTCGTCGGGATCTCAGAACAACGACATAAGACACTTCACCGTGGTGAAGCAATAAAGCCATTGGACCGATATACCTGATCGAGTTCCGCCTGAATGGAAAAAAAAGAATTAAAGGATCACCACCAGACCATTGGACCATGCCATAACAAATGGATCAACGTTCATGAAAGCTTCATACCCATTGCAAGCAGACCATTGATGAATTTCCTATTTATCTTGCCACGTCGTGCTTGAAGAACACTTTTTCCAACTAAAAAATCGAAGCCCACAGAACTAGTGATTGTCTACAGTGACCATTGGAAGCAGATTGTTCATCCTAGTGAACCATTTTGAGATCATTGTGGCCCCTGATTATCTTTCCCGAGTGTGTATGTTCAACGATCTCACCGAACTTGAGGAATCCATCACAGAGGTCCTTCTTGATTTAATGACTGAGAGAGTCATGTTAGAAAGAAGAATGTCCACCAGATTCCAAGAATAATCAACGGGAGGAGTGCAAGCCTCCCCATCGACTACTCGAGCAGGAACATCTCGAGATGGCACAGAAAAAAGAACTAAGCATAAGGATGACATATCCAACGTGAAGTTAGTGTCATCCATCCTACCAGCTTACATGCCCCCTCTAAGAGGTGAGATTAATAGGGACAGTGTCCCTAGAGACTTTGAATACACCCTAGTCACTACATATCTACCGAAAGGAGTACGCACCTACCATGTAGATCAAGACAAGGTTACAACATTGAAGTTTTGCGAATTCAACCTGGGGGACCATAAATCTTACAACATTCTCACCCTGTATAAGTACTTGACAAAAACTAATGGGAAGAATTCGAATCTCATCTCTCAGCAATGGACGGTGAACCTTGCACAATATAATTTTCTCAACGTTATGAAAATACCGCACTTCGGTAAACACCAGGAGGTGAATGCTTGTGTAAAATTGTTGCTAGCAAGTTACCACAAAGGATACTTGTGGTTAGATCATTGCATAATTGTTGGGGTTGTTGATCAATAGGATCATCGGTCTTAGCATGCAGGGCCCGGATCCCCATGAGTACTATCCTGGAAAGATCACAGACCATTCTTTTGTGCAAAAGAAAAAAGAAGCTTATGGCGATGTTGAGAAAGGCGCGAGAGGCTACAAGGTATCTTCTATTCAAAGTGGCGCAGTGCGCCTCGCATGCCAACTGATCATAGGGAAGTTGGTACACAAGAATCAACCAACACAAGTATCTGGATTTGTAGTTGACCTCGCAGGAAAGTGTGCAGAAGGACTACAGATGAACTAGGCGAAGTACCTGGTGAATCAACTGGAGATTGATTGTAGAGAAGCCCAAGATCAGAGGCATGAATTCCATTTTAGCTGGCTCCTGATACTGATCACTTTTGTTGCATGGGAGCTACCAGAAGGTGCAACCTTCCAGGACCTTGACCCCTTTGAACCACTAGCCGCGAATTTCAGTACATTATGGTACTCGAATGACATGAGCAAGCAATGGAAATCGAATGTCATTTTCCACACGTACTATAACCAATTGAAAGAATCCATAAGGAGTGAACCACACATAACCTTGAACACTTTATAGAGATTCTGAACTCTGATAAATTTCAGCGTGGACTACCACTTTATATACCTAACCCCACGCACTGATGAGCACTAGGAACAACTTCAGTCCTATTATAATTTGACAGAAGAAGACCTGGAAGAGATCACCTAGAAATGGTCGATGGACCTCCTTGTTTCAACAGACCCTGTAGAAATGTATGACATCGACAACCCTGGAACTACGCATGATACACCTGGGCCCAGAAAGACAAAGAAAGAAAACACGATGAAGAATAATAAATAAATACAGGATGTTGACAACCTATATGTAAGGACGACTTCCATTACACCAGATGAAGAAGGTGATACAAAAACTTAGAAATTCAAAGTACCACCGCCTAGGGATGAAGAAGACTTATCGAAGAAAAGGAAGGTCTCACCTATGAAACCTTCCTCCAGAAAGAAACCAAGAACCCCTGTAACCAAGATGTGAACTACCCTCACATTGGATGACTTTGATTTCATTGTTGCAGTGGTCAATGATGCTTAGAGAAGTAGGAGGTGAAGCAAGAAAAAATGTATAGAGAAATTGAGATCATGCTCCAAGGAGTACAACAAGCACTCTAGTATAGCCAAGCAATCTCTAATGCACCTCTACCAAAAGGAACAACATAAGTGGGAGATGAATCAGTTCAACTCTGCAATATTGTTTATACATTCGAAGTACGCCTTTGACATGCTCAAGAAGAAAAATATCAAGCCACCCAGGCCCTAAAGAAAGCACAGGAGGAAATTATTGAACAACGCTAAGATGTGCAACAAGAGAAGAATGCTCTCCAAGCATAATTTGAATAAGACAGAGAAAAGATCCAAAAAGAGAAAGAGAAGTTTCTCACAAAGAAGATACGAATTAAAGAAGCAGTCAATAGAGAATTTTTCTCTGTGACCAGCTTAGAGAAGAAGGCCGAAGATCCCATAGAGTGCCAAGTGACGAAGCTAGTTGAAGTCATTCAACAACTTCAACAAAGGGTCATGGAATTAGAGCTTCAGACCATACCACAGACTTCGAAAGAAATGTCCGACCAATGATAATTGAATGCTCAGAATGTAGTTGAGAGGATTAAAACACTTGTTGTAGAATAAAAAAAACTAAGTAGAAGAAGCGTGCAAATATATGAACAACTATCTGAAGACCCAGAGTTGAAGAAACTGGAATCCCAACTCCAGGAAGAAAAGAAGAACATTGATACAGTACATGTGCAACTCAAGCTCCTGGCACCCATCAAGAGGATGAAGATATCCTAGGAATAATGCATTTCCCAACAACTAATTCTTACCATGCAGAATAGAGTGATGGAAGTCACCCAGAAACTCTAGCCAAGCCAGGAGGTGGCCTACCTAATATTTGAAGAAATTGAAGGCCAATGAAGACTACTAGAACAAGTAGTTGCTACAATCAAGCAGCAACTAGAAGGACTTATCAACAAAGCGGTTGTTCAAGAATTCACTGAGCAAGAAGCAGTAGCACAGAGACAAGTTGAAGTAGATTGGGCCAAGCTCAAGACATTTGAGGCAAAGTTACCCAAACCTGAGTGACTCAGGATGAGTCACAAGTGAGTGTTGGGTGCATGTTGGCCCTTGACCAAGTTTTTAGGAACACTTGGCCATATTTGACCATTTTAAGGACTTCAATAGCTTGTCAAATATGGAGCGCAATGCAAAGTGGAAATCATGGAAGCTAGATCCCTTTTTGGGTCCTTTTTGGGTTTTGGGGAATAATGTAACGAGATTGGGATGTCAACACATGGGTTTACCCATGTTTAGGACTACTTTGTATATATATATATATATATATATATATATATAGAGAGAGAGAGAGAGAGAGAGAGAGAGAGAGAGAGAGAGAGAGAGATGTATAGGCCATATAGAAAAGGGAGTGGATGATATATCTATGTGATGTAGGCTGAGTGCCAAGGGTTGAATCTGTGTGATCAAGGCTTTGTGCATTTTATGTAAGGTTTGCAGAGCTGAGTGAAATTCCCTGTGAGAGACGGTAGAAGTCTTTGTGTTGTAATGCAAGGAAGAAGGATCTAGCGAGCTGCACAAATCTTCTGTACTATGCAAAGAGGGATTAGGATGGATATGTGTTGTAACCTGATTAACTAAAGCTAGTAGAGAAGAAGACTTTGTGGATGTAGCCCCAAGGTGGGAGTGAAGCATGGTAAATGTGTGTGTTGTGCTTTGTGCCTTGACCTGATGTGTTCATCTCTTTCTTTGCTAAGTTCTTTGATGTGTTTAGATAGATCTATTTATTCTTTGTTCTTCTAATATATGAATGAATGTTAGATCTGGTATGTAATATGCTTAATGATTGATCTGTCGAATCTAACCTATCTTTTTGTGGCTAAGTGATGAATTATCTTAGATCTAAGTACATACTGTGATGCTCTGTGCTATCTGCGAAGTATCATGAGGGTTGAATATTGATGAGTAATCTATGCTAGGTAATTGCTAAGTGTTATAATCACAGATCTGTGTCCTATCTAAGGTTGCAGACACCTAAGTCTTGCAGCCACCCCTACCTCTACCTCAGGTGAGACTTCATCTACTTCGCAGGTGTTTCTGAAAGGGTCGATAGCTAGGGTTTTGTTGGTGCATTATTTTAGCGTTGAACCCTGGGTCTGCCACTTGTGCCAACAAGTCTATAGGAGGGAGGATTGAATCTAGTTATAGAGCTCGGAGATGACAAATGCTACAAGGCACAAGGGGTTGGTACAATTTCATTTGAGAGGGAGTCGATTAAACCACTTTGGTTTCCTGACTTACTATATGTTTTGTGGTTGACAAAGAACCTCATCTTGGTCTCTACTCTTGCAGACAAAATGTATCGAGTCAAACTTCGTAAGGGAAGGGTGTTCGTCAAGACAATAGGTTCAAGCAAGAATATGGACAAGATGATTGGGGTTTGATAAGAGAATTTTTACAAGATTTAGTTTCATCTAGGGAGAGCATTGGTCAGTACAACCACAGACATGGGAGAATTGTGGCACAGGAGGATGGCGCACATACACTTTGGTGTGTTGGATAACTTGAGATAGGAATTCATAGGGTTTCTTAAGTTTACAATAGATAAGCATGACCCTTTCAAGGGTTGTGCAATGGGAAAATATACCCAAAGACCATTTCCACTGAGAGAGCACGAACCCAAGAGAGTTTTGGATTTGATTCATTTAGACGTATGTGGTCTGATGAGCATGGAATCAGTGAGTGGCTTCAAATATTTTGTTTTGTTCATATATGACTACTCTAGGAAGACTTGGATTTACTTCTCAAAGGCCAAGAATGATGTCTTCGATAGGTTCTAGGAGTTCAAGGCTCTAGTAGAGAACCAAACTAGAAGAAAGATTCAAGTTTTGAGATCTCACAATGGGGGTTAGTACACCTCCAAGGAGTTTGTGGATTATTGCACAATAGTGGGGATAAAGAAGCAACTCACAGTTCCTTACAATCCTCAGCATAATGGAGTGGCCGAGAGAAATAACAAGACTATATTCAGAGCAACATGGGTGATGATTCATTATCATAGTTTTCCACTATTTTGTGGGTAGAGTCTAGTCACATTATTGTATATTTACAGAAAATGAGTCCCCACAAAGTTCTGGGGAAGTTGACACCTGAGGAGGTATTTATAGGTACCAAACGAGATGTGAGAAATCTTCGCATCTAGGGCAGCATATGTTACTATCATGTCGATTTGAAGAAGAGGACAAAGCTGGAACCCACAATGGATAAGGGGTTACTTGTTGGATATAGCGAGGCTTCCAAATCCTATAGGATATTTGTGTCAGCATGCAAGAAGATCATAGTGTGTAGGGAAGTACAATTTGATGAGGAGAATGCATTGAGGAGGTCTAGAGACTTGTTGGCATAGGACTAGAAAGTGTAGCATCCCCAACCACCTGCTGAGCTATGCCACTTAAATTCTAAACTCTGATACAAATTTAAAATATAAAAATACTCTACAAATGCACCAATTCATACAAAATAATAACAAAAACACGCATGCAACATACACAGGAAAAACCCATGAAAAAATGAATAAATATTAACACAATACATGAATTAACACAAATTGACACTTATCTTTGATTAAAATAACACCAACTACGTGTAGACCTTCTACGTTCCTCCCATCCTTAGACCACAGTGGTCATAACTCTCAGCAATGGGTCACACACGAGATGGGACTAAACTCCACCTAGGTAAAGGATTCCTAACCTGACTAAGGTATCTCAGATAACAAGAAAACACAGTCATAGGTGCCAACCCAAAATAATATCCTACAGTCCCTCATTCCCCACATGCATGTCCCACCCCATGAAGTGTGCCCTTTCTCTTCTCAACAGTCCCTTGGTTTCCCCACTTCCCTTATAGAGTTTCAACAAAAGGTCGGAAGGAAGTCTTGGAGCTCTGTAGATGAAATATGGCACCTTCAGGAATCAATTCCCAATAATTCTCTCACCTAGATAGAATGCTCACATGCTTGACAACCCTCCTCTTCAATATCCAATAGGCCTAAGAACCTTCTTCTTCAGTCCAACTCCCAATTAACTAAGGTACATATACAATGAAAGCAGCTGTAAAGCATGGAGGACAATTGAATGAGTGAGTTAATGATGATGGAATGATAGGAAAATGAACTTAGTCCAAACTATATGTATGCATGTTACCAACTTGACACTTGTCATGTTGAGAACTACCTTGGGCCCACTTGTCCCCATCCTTAGAACTTAGGATAAAATAGTTATCCATACTTTATACTTTAAGGAATGTTAATATAATATCCCCTTGGGCTAATGCTCCCTAGCTTATCCCCTTATCCTTAAATTGTATCCCCCTTTCCCTATCTATCGGAGTTTAGTCCCCCATACTCTTTTACATGGTTGGTATGTCGTAATGATGTGTTTTAATTAATATTTGCATGTGATTACATATTACAATGATGTCTCATGGACATTTTTAGCATCTGGCTCTGCAACCTAATAACCACACATCCACTCCGTCCTCAATACATATGTAGTCATATGCAACTCAACTATGTGAACTTCCATATTACTACTACACACTTACCCCAAGTGCATGCAACATTATGAATTGTGTGCCCCTATATTGATAAGGAATCTTTGCACACTTACCCAAGTGCACGTAACACCAAAATCAAGTGCCAACAACGCACCATCCTATAAACATATTTACATTTATAATTATATGTACATTTCGGGTTCCTTCTAGGCGTATTACATTCCCCTCCCCCTTATTTAGGTAGTGTCCTCAATGCAGTATATACACATATACAATAAAAACTTCAAATTTCTTCAAAAAGATGTGGATATGTTGCTCACATAGCCTCTTCATGCTCCCAACTCGCATTCTTAGGAATGTACCATGTCCATTGGATATTTACAAGCCCTATGACTTGATTCTAAATATTCTTGATCTTCTGGTCAAATATGCACACCGGATGCACTTGAAAGTCACCTTCTTTCTCCACTTGAATCACATTCCAATCAATGACATGACTGGCATCAGGTACATACATTTTGAGCAATGATACATGAATACATTATGAATAGACATTGATGTAGGAAAGGTAAGCATGTATGTTATAGGCCCAATCCTCTCTAGGATTTCAAATGGCCCACAATAATGAGCGATCAACTTTGAACAATTTCCCAACTTTAGGGAACTTATGTTGGTGTTTACTTTCAAGAACACATGGTCACCCACTTCAAATTCCCTGTGATTTCTTCCCTTATCAGCATAGATTTTCTACATGTCCTGGGCAACCTTTAAATTATGTTTTATTTTCATCATTTGCTCTTCCATTTCCCTGAGTAGTTATGGCCCAACCATTGCTTTGTCTTCTAGATTGCCCCATCTCACTGGTGTGTTGCACTTTCTTCCATAAAATGCCTCAAATGGGCTCATCTTTAGAGATGATTGATATACATTATTATAAGAAAACTCCACCAAATGCAAATAATCTTCCCATTTGGATGGTTTATTCGTCACATACATCCTTAGCATATATTCTATCACCAGATTCACTCTTTCTGTCTGCCCATTTGACTCTGTATGATAAGTTGTACTAAAATTCAAATGTGTTCTGAATCCCTTGAATAATCCTTTCCAAAAAATTTATATGAATTTTGGAACTCTGTCAGACACAATCGTCTTGGGTATACCATGTAATCGAGCAATTTCTCTCATATAAATATCAAAAATGTTAGCTACCTTGTGTGTGAGAATTACTAGAATAAAATGGGAAGCTTTAGTAAGCTAATCCACCACTACCATGATATAATCATGAAGTTTATTTGTTTTGGGTAGTTTGGTGATGAAATCCATTGTTACAACTTCCCATTTCCACTTTGCAATGGTTAATGGTTGTAGGAAACTAGTTGGGTGTCTATGCTCAACCTTGACCTTTTGAAATTTCAAACACCTGGAAATAAAATCAACAACTTCTTTCTTCATGTCTGGCCAATAATATTGGCTCTTGACAACTGCAATAGTTTTTTGATAACCTGGGTGCCCAGCATAAGGTACATTATGTGTTTCTCTCAATATCATATTTTTCAATTTTTGGGAATTTGACACATAAATTATGCCCCTGTACATGAAAATTTCATCATTTTCTAGTTTACAATCTTCAATTTTGTGCAGTAAATTACCTTGCTAAAGATTTTCCTTTACCTCCATGTATTTCTGATTTGATTTTGTAGCCTCTAAAATTCTATCTTTCAAATCTGATTGGTTCATGCTAATGGTTGTATCATGCATCTCATGCACCTTCCTGCTAAGTGCATCAGCCACCTTGTTCTCCTTACCTTTGATATGTTTTATATCAAAGTCATATTCACTGGGGAATTCTAAGCACCTGCTTTGCATGGAATTTAGAGTTGGATGTCCAAATAAATATTTTAGAACACTATGGTATTTCTTCAACTCAAATATTTTCTCCATGAGGTGGTGCCTCCACATATTCAAGGCATGCACTATGACTACCAAATCCAAGTCATGAGTATCACAGTGCCTTTCATGTTCCTTCACCTTCCTTGATTCATAGCACACCACATATCCATTCTGACTAAGGACTCCACCAATCCCTTCTCTACATGCATCAATGCATACAATGAATTCTTCATTTGGATTAGCAATCTTTAGTATTGGATCACTTGTTAATAAATGTTTCAAGTGTTGAAAACTCATTTCACAGTCTGATGTCCACTCAAACTTCACACCCTTATTCTACAAGGAAGTGATTTGGGTGTGCAATCTTTGAGAAACGCTCAATAAATATCCTGTAGTACCCTGGAAGTCCCATGAATAATCTTACTTCAGAGTAATTTCTTGGTGTTTTCCATCCTTCAATATCCCTTATCTTTTCTAGGTCCACTACTATTCCTTCCTCTGAAATGATATGTCCCAAATAATGAATTTGCTTCTAATAAAATGAGCACTTTCTCAATTTGGAATACAACCGATGCTCCCTCAATATTTGTAATACCATCCTCAAGTGTTTCTCATGCTCTTCCTCTGACTTAGAATATATAAGAATTTCATCCAAAAAGACAATGACAAACGTATCTAAGTATTCTCTGAAAATACCATTCATTAAACACATGAAGACAACTAGTGCATTTGCTAACCAAAATGGAACCACTGTGAACTCATAATGGCCATACCTTATTCAAAAGGTATTCTTGTTTATGTCTTCATATTTAATTATTACCTGATGATAGGTTGACCTAAGATCAATCTTGGAAAATATTTTTTCATCTTTCGGCTGATCAAAGAGGTCATCGATCCTTGGCAAAGGATACTTGTTCTCCACAGTTACCTTATTCAACTTTCTAAATTCAATGTAATGTCTCAACACTCCATCATGTTTCCTCACAAATAATACCGGGGCACCCCAAGGTGACACACTTGGGCGTATGTAACCCTTCTTCAAAATCTCTTCAAGTTGTATTTGCAATTCCTTTAATTTTGGTGTACTCATCCTATAAGGGGTCTTAGATATTGGGGCTAATCCATGCATCAGATTGATGGAGAAATCAATATCTCTTTTAGGGGGTAATCCGGGTATTTCTTTAAATACATCTTCAAACTCCTTTAGGACTGTATAATCTTCAATATCTGGCACCTTATCTTTAGGTGGCTCTTCCATAAGCACTACAAATATTTGACCCCCTTTCCTATAACTTTTCTTCAACTGCAAGGTTGAAACTTCTCTAATAGTTACTGCCCTGGGAATTCCCTGTACTGTCCTTAAGTTCCCTTCCTCATCCAAGCAAGTAAATGCCTTATTGTAATAGTCTAGGACAACATTATGTTGGTCCAATCAATCCATACAAATTTGACAGTCATAGGAACCTAAAGGTATGATGTTCAAATCTTCCCTAGTGCTCTGTCCATTCAAGTTCATTGGGCATGCCTTAACCATCTCATTAATTTTTCTTTTATCTCTTGCAGCTAGCTGCACCAACGAAGATTTTCCAAGCTTTTTTCTAGGCAAATGAAATATTTCCACCATATTGGGATCTAGATAACTATGAATAGCTCTTGAATAAATTAAAATAGCAATGGTTTGGTTTTTTATCTTATCTTCCATTTCAATCATAT
>JZKD02S1986964.1:0-30285 GCA_000966675.3 Picea glauca
GTGACTGTTGTTGGAAGAGGCAGGTTGTCAGGCCTGTGAGCAATTCTCTCCAGGTGAGAGAATTTGTTGGGAAGTGGTTTCTTCCAGAGAGTGTCCAGCACCAGCTTCGGGCTCTAAGACTTCCTGATCTGGCCTATTGCCGAGACCTAGAGAGGGAGGTTAGCACTGATGGACTGTTCTTGTGAAGGTGTATACTCCCAGGTGGAATAGGCATGTGGGGAATGAGAGTCTAGTAGTAGTGGGCGTAAGATGGCATCTTGGGAAGAATCCTTCCAGTTTTCTGTGTTGTTTTCCCTGTAACCTCAGCCTAGCCTAGGATTCCTTGCCTTGGGGTGGAGCTTAGTCCCAGCTCAGGGGTGACCCACTACTGAGCTGATGAGCAGCGCGGTCTAAGGCTGGGAGGTTCATGGAAGGCCTGCACTGTGGTTGGTGGAATCTACCATTGTTTCAAAGATAAGTATCAGATGATGTTTATTCATGTATTCCGCTGTGTATATCAATTTAATGTTAATACTATTGATTGTTGATTATAGCAGTAAATCTTATGTCTACTCTCAGTTTAATTGAATTTCTTGATTAAATGCATGTTATTACTATAATGCCCGTATGAGCTATGTACAAAGTGGTGTTATAGTTTTATTAAGAGCGATTAATCCTTGGTAACCGAAAAGTGGTGCTACAAATTGGTATCAGGGCCAAGGTTTCGACACTGAGCCTAGATGGGCCAGTTGAGTGGTCTTTGGACCGAGGGTGAGAGGAGAAATTGTGTTTGGAGGACCAATTTTGGACCTTGGTATGGTCCGGAGTGTCAAGGAGTTACTTGACCGTGCCTATAAGCTCGGGAGGTATAGCAGTGTTGTGAAACCGCAGCTGGTGTGGTATATGGCCACAGAGAGAGAGGACTCCACACTAGCAATGTTGGAGCCTTAGGATCGGTTCGGGAGGAAGGTGAGCCCTCGTGACCGTTGGATCTGGAAAATGTGCGCAGGGATTAAAATCCATTTTGAATTGCATAGGAGTGTGGGAATTGCGATACGCGAAATCCCGAAAACCTGAAAACTCGAGAACATCTACGCTGTAGATCTGGGAGGAAGGCTCGACCGTTAGATCTGGCGGAGTCGTGCTCGAGTTAGTCGCGAAAACATTTCGGATCTCGCAAATTCGGGATATGGGAAGTGAGGAAGGTGAACACCTCTGAAACCTGAAACGCCGAAACGATCTACACCGTAGATCGTAGGAAGGTAGTTGACCGTCCAATTCAGTGGAGGAGTAAACCGTAATTTTGGGATTTCAATAGATGGAAGTTTGAGATGTGGGGTGCATGAACTCCCGATGCCTGAAACCCTGAAACGCCGAAAGGATCTACGCCATAGATCTGAGAAATATCTGACCGTTGGATTTCATTTGGAATGGACGTGGACACACGGGTGTGTACCACATGCTAGTGAGTCGAGAAGACAGGTGAGAGTGGTGGGACCCGATGACGTCACTGAGGGTGACGTGGACCCTCCAGAACATGCCACGCGCCACTGCGGCTAAGGGCAACATCTGTGCTGTGGGCCTAGAGAATAAAGTAAATTGAAATTTCAGATTTCGGGGATTGTAGTGACAAGGAGTTGGAATTCGCTGCATAGTGAACTTCCGGGTACCGAAAACCCGAAGTCCCGAAACCCGAAGTCCCGAAGTTTTGAAGTCTCGAAGCCATCGGAGACTGAAGAACCGTAACAGATTTTAAGGGCGATAATTGTGCTATGGGCACAGAGAGAAAGAAAACTGAATTTTCGGAATTCGGGAATTGAGGCGATAAAGAGTGGGAGTTGTTGCATCATGAATTTCTGGTCATGAAATCCTGAAAGGATATGGACCGTTAGATCCAACTCATCGAGGATCGTTGGATCTCGTACAAGAAACCGTGTATTGGATTTAGGGGATAGGAGTGACAAGAGGTTGGGAGTCACTGCATCGTGAACTTCTGGGTACCGAAGACCCTAAAACCGAAGTGCCGAAAACCCAAAATCTCTACCATAGTTGGTAACAACTGTGTTGTGGGCCCAGGGAAAAGAGGTCAGAAGTTCGGGAGTGGGGAGTCAGAGAGAGAAGTGAACGAGAGAACCTTTGGGAAACCAAAACCCCGAAACCCCGAAATCCCGAAGTCCTGAAATTTTTGAAGGACATAAGAACTATCGAGGATTTAACTGTTGGATCCTCGTGGACAGAAACCCCGAAAAATGAAGTCCTAAAATTACAGAGCCATCAGAGCTCAGAAAACTTTGTGAAGCCAAAATGCTTTTTCGCTCACGTTGAATTATGAATATTGTGATTTTGTAAGGGATAAGGCCTAACAAACTTCAGTTGATTGCATGTTGTGTGTGCAGAGTTGAATGAGTGTAAGGACAACCGAAAACTGACATTGAGTATAGAAATGGAAGAGGTGTGGATTGCCTCCATTTCAGAGGATGAAAGAGAAGGAAGAGATGTCAACCTGGGAGTCAAAGGATTGAACTCCAATGGGCATGGAAGAGAATTAGACAAGGAAGGGCACATAATGAAAATCATTGAAGGATTTCAAAGAGATTCCCAGGCACACCGAGCTGATAGCCGAAAGCTCATGAAAGTGAGGGATCGGTAGGGTGAATTCAACTTAAAAATATTGAAGAGCCTGGAAAGAATAGAAAAGAAATTAGAAAAAGAAAGTTACACAAGAAGATCAAGAAGTTTCAGAACCCCTAAGAGAAGAAGAAGATCGAGGAGTGGTAGCAGACATTACTGTCTGTCCCCGAAGCATTCTGGCAAGGAAACACACAGTAGTTCAAGCTTGTTCCCTACCAGAAAACACCGAAAATCTGGAAAGGATGAATTGAAAGGGGAGATGAACAAGATTAAGCCTCCAACATTCAATGGAGAACATAAGAAGGAGGAAGATGCCGAGACATGGTTGCTTGGCATGAGGAAATATTTCCAACTGCAGAATTATTTTGCCCATGCAGAAGGAAGAATTGCAATGTATCAACTGAAAGGAAAAGAATCCATGTGGTGGGATCAGTTTGTGCAGGTGCAGCACATCAGAGAGAAAGAGCTCACTTGGAAGGAATTTAAGAGGTATTTCGAGAAGAAATACCTGACTAAAAGATATTATGACAGAAAGATGAAGGAGTTCTTCAAACTCAAGCTAGGCAGCATGACTATTGATAAGTATGAACGAAGTTTTCTGGAACTACTGAAGTATGTTCCATTCATCAAAGACGAGGCTGTCAAGATTCAAAGATATCTGAGTGGACTGCCACCTTCTATGGGTGACAAGATTCAGTATGACGATCCTAAGACTATGGAAGAAACAATAAGAAGGGAGAAATGCTTGTATGAACAACAAGGAGAAAGGCCTATCCTTCGAAAGGCTTGGAATGATTAGAGGAAGTTTAAGAAGGAACAGAGGCAGAAGGGAAACAAGCCTTCCTTTTTCAGAAACAGTCTTCAGGGACAACCATCATTTAAAGAGCTGAGAATGACTGAAGAGGGAGCACAAAGACAAAGACATACGCCCATTCAGTGTTGGGGTTGTAAAGGAAACCACAAATACATAGATTGTCCCCATAAAAATGGTAAAGTGAGAACTGTTCATACTGTTCAACAAGATGAAACAGTGGAGGATATGGGCAGCAGAATGCTGAGGATCTATGCAGCCCTGGACAACAAGCAAGAAGAATTTCAATCGCGCATGATTGAAGTGGAAGGTATGATTAACCACTGACCACTAATTATTTTAATTGATTTAGGGGCTAGCCATAGTTATGTAGATCCTAAGGTGGTGGAAAGTTTTCATTTATCAAGGAGCAAACATGAAAATTCTTGGCTAGTGCAGTTATCCATAGGAACCAAAAGGAAGGTCACTGAATTGGTTAAGTCCTGTTCAGTGGACATGAAAGGATTGAGCACTAACGCTGAATTGAATATTCTTCCTTTAGGCTCTTATGATTGCTTAATTGGGATGGACTGGTTGGACCAACACCATGCCCTTCTGGACTGTCATAACAAGAAGTTCACATGCCTGGATGAAGAGGGAAATCAGGTAACAATCCAAGGAATTCCTAGAGACGTGGCTGTTAGAGAAATCTCAGCCATGCATCTAAAGAAGTGTTACAGAAAACTTTGTCATTTATTTGCAACCTGTGTGGGAGAAGCATCCAGTGATGTAGTCTCAAATATGGAAGACCATGAGGTACTCACAGAGTTCAAGGACGTAATTCAGGAGGTACTTGGACTACCTCCAAAGAGGGACATCGATTTTTCTATAAATTTGATGCCTGGAGCAGCTCCAGTTTCAAAGGCTCCTTATAGAATGAGTACGCCAGAGTTAAAGGAGTTTCAATTACAGCTCGAAGAGCTACTAAAGAAGGGATACATTCACCCCAGTGTGTCACCTTGGGGAGCCCCGGTCCTATTCGTGAAGAAGAAAGATGGGACGTTGAGGTTGTGCATTGATTTCCGGTAGTTGAATAAGATAATTGTCAAGAACAAGTATCCTCTGCCAAGGATCGATGATCTTTTTAATCAGTTGAAGGATGCGAAAATATTTTCAAAAATAGATCTTCGATCAGGATATCACCAAATGAGAATAAAGGAGGATGACATCAGCAAGATCGCCTTTATAACAAGGTACGGTCATTATGAATTCACAATGGTGTCGTTTGGACTGTCAAACGTACCTTTTGTTTTCATGTGCTTAATGAATGGTGTGTTCAAGGACTATTTGGACAAGTTTGTCATAGTCTTCCTGGACGATATCTTGGTGTATTCCAAGTCAGAGGAAGAGCATGAGAAACACCTGAGAATGGTGCTGCAAGTGTTGAGAGAACACCAGTTGTATGCTAAGCTGAGCAAGTGCTCATTTTATCAAAGGCAGATTCATTACTTGGGACACATTATATCGGAAGAAGGGATCATTGTGGATCCTGAAAAGGTGGAGGCCATCCGAGAATGGTCAGTGCCAAGGAATGTGGCAGAAGTTAGATCTTTTATGGGACTGGCAGGATACTACAAAAGGTTTATAGCCGGATTCTCAAAAATAGCTCACCCTATCACTTCCTTGCAAAGGAAGGAGAAGAAATTTCAGTGGACGAAAGAGTGTGAGAACAGTTTCCAGTGATTGAAGCAGTTGTTAACCAGTGCTCCAATCCTGAAGATTGCAGATCCAAATATGGATTTCGTGGTGTGCACATATGCGTGTAAGGAGGGGCTGGGAGGAGTTCTCATCCAAGAGGGATTTGTAATCTGTTATGAATCTCGAAAGCTAAAAGAGCATGAAAGAAGTTATGCCACTCACGATTTAGAGCTGGCAGCAATCGTCCATGCATTGAGGAAATGGAGACATTACCTCATGGGAAGGAGATTCGAATTGAGAACAGACCACAATGGTCTGAAGTATTTATTTGATCAATCGACTTTAAATGTTAGGAAAATCAGATGGTTGGAGTTTCTGTGTGAATATGACTTTGATATCAAGCATATCAAAGGGAAAGAAAATAAGGTGGTTGATGCACTCAGCAGAAAAGTGCACGAATTACATGCTACAGCCATTAGCATTTACAAGACTGAGATTAAAGATAGAATTTTGGAAGCTACAAATGTTGATTTGTAGCACAGAGATCTAGTAGCAAAGCTACAGCAGCGTGAGAGACCACAGACCAAGGAAAGTTACACCTTGGGAACTGATGGCTTACTTCTATATAAAAACAAAGTGTATGTACCCAATGTCCAAGATTTGAAGCTGGCAATTATGAAAGAAATGCATAACGTGGCTTATGTTGGGCATCCCGGATACCAGAAAACTGTGGCAGCAGTCAAAAGCCATTACTTTTGGCTGGGTTTGAAGAAGGAAATCGTTGAATACATCACCAGATGTATGGAATGCCATAAGGTTAAGGATGAGCATAGGCACCCAGCAGGGTTGTTGCAGTCTTTACCCATTCCTGAGTGGAAATGGGACATGGTAACAATGAATTTTATCACCGGACTACCCAGAACAAGGAAGCAGCATGATTCAATCATGGTGGTAGTGGACAAGCTTACAAAAGCTGCCCATTTTATTCCACTAAAAACCACACATAGAGTAGTTGATGTTGCTGATATCTTTTTAAAAGAAGTTGAACGCTTGCATGGAATTCCTAAGACAATTGTGTCTGATAGGGACCCGAAATTAACCTCAAATTTCTGGAAGGGACTGTTTAAGGGATTCAGAACGAATCTGAACTTTAGTACAACGTATCATCCTGAGTCTGATGGACAGACAAAGAGAGTGAACAGAGTAATAAAAGACATACTGAGAATGTATGTGATGGATAAACCATCAAGCTGGGAAGACTACCTGCATTTGGTATAATTTACCTACAATAATGGGTATCATGCATCGTTGAAGATAAGTCCATTCGAAGCACTTTATGGAAGAAATTGAAACACTCCAGTGAGCTGGAATAATCCAGCTGACGGAGCAGTAGTTGGACCTGAACTGCTCAAAGAGATGGAAGACTAAATGATAAGAATTAAACAAAATCTAAAAGTTGCCCAGGACAGGCAGAAAAGTTACACTGATAGTAACAAAACCCATAGAGAATTCAAATTGGGTGATCATGTTTTCCTGAAAGTGAAAACTAACAGGAGTTCCCTGAAGCTGAGAAGTTGCCCCAAGTTGGCAGCAAGATTTTTTGGGCCATTTGAGATCCTGGAAAGGATTGGGCCAGTTGCATACATGCTTGCATTACCTGCATCTATGACTGTACATAATGTGTTTCATGTTTCATTTCTTAAGAGATATATACCTGATGTTAATCATGTTATCGATTGGAATGTGATTCAGGTGGAACCAGAAGGTGTCCCGCAAGTGCATCATGTGCGCATATTGGACAGGAAAAGAAAATAGCTCCGGAATCGAGCCATAGAGCTTGTAAAGGTCCAGTGGACCTGGTACGGTCCTGAGGACGCAACATGGGAGCATGAAGATGTTATGCGGACAGAGTACCCGCATCTTTTTGAAAATTTTGAAAAGCTTGCAGAAACAGTGTAAAGTTGCACTGAGGACAGTGCATAAATAAGGGGAGGGGAATTGTAGTGTCCCCAAGACCGAGTCTTTGTAAATCTGGTTTATGAAATGAATTGTAAATATGTGTTGTAGGCTGGAGAGCCAAGTTTGTATAAGCCTATGGGCTTATGTGATTGTTAGGATAGAGAGCCTAAGGGTTGTATGCCAAGGGCCTGATTTTGTATATGTATGTATGCAACACATTAATAAAATATAGACACTGCCGCATGCAGACCGACCACGATGAATGAGTGATGGGGGACTGAGCTTCCACAGAGTGGGCAAGGAATTAGGGGCTGGAAGGTGGGAAGAGGGACTAAGTGTTGAGCCTAGGGCCTTAAGTCCTTGGGAATAATATTTTATTATTATTCCAAAAAGCCACATGAATGATGTGAATGTGATGTTTTATCCTAAGTTCTTGGGGAAGGACGAGGGACTGCCAAATGGGAAGGAATGCATGTTGAATGGAATGCATGCAGTTCCATGGGTGACAAGTGTCAACCTTGGTGCATGAGAATAAAACGGCCAAGATGATCCGTGAGAGGGGTTCCTCGCCCATTCCACCCAACTGCCTGAGCGTGTACGGAGCTCTGAGCAGTACGACCAACCCGAGCTTTGCAGAGAGCCCTCGTGCTTCCCTATGAGACGAAAAGCTTGTGTTTGGCTCTGAAAAAAAAAAAAAACGTGTATATCCTCTGTTCCGAAAGCTGAGAAGCCTATGTTCATTTTTGAAAGGTCGTTTTTCCCCTCTCCATTCTGAGCCGTGGAACCTGTGTCATTCCCTACGTGGATTGTTTGTCACACATCCCCGAGAACCAACACTGTGAGACCTTGCGCCATTGCTAAGCCTATTTGGGAAGCCTGTGTTTGTTTTCTTTCAGTTGGCAGTTGTGGCCACGCAGAGCTGGATTGCGCGTGGCTTTTTGGCCAGTGCAAGTTGTGATTGAGCATGTGTATGACCTCTCTCCAGGTGAGGGAGGTGACTATTGTTGGAAGAGGCAGGTTGTTAGGCATGTGAGCAATTCTCTCCAGGTGAGAGAGTTTGCTAGGAAGTGGTTTCTTCCAGAGAGTGTCCAGCACCAGCTTCGGGCTCTAAGACTTCCTGATCCGACCTGTTGCCGAGACCCAGAGAGGGAGGTTAGCACCAATGGACTGTGCTTGTGAAGGTGTATACTCATGGGCGGAATAGGCATGTGGGGAATGAGAGTCTGGTAGTAGTGGGCGTAAGATGGCATATTGGGAAGAATCCTTCCAGTTTTCTGTGTTGTTTTCCCTGTAACCTCAGCCTAGCCTAGGATTCCTTGCCTTGGGGTGGAGCTTAGTCCCATCTCGGGGGTGACCCACTGCTGAGCTGATGAACAGTGCGGTCTAAGACTAGGAGGTTTGTGGAAGGCCTGCACGTGGTTGGTGGAATATACCACTGTTTCAAAGATAAGTATCAGATGATGTTTATTCATGTATTTCACTATGTATATCAATTTAATGTTAATACTATTGATTGATGATATAGCAGTAAATATTATGTTTACTCTGAGTTTAATTGAATTTCTTGATTAAATGCATGTTATTACTATAATGCTGGTATGAGCTATGTACAAAGTGGTGTTATAGTTTTATTAAGAGCGATTAAGCCTTGGAAATAGAAAAAGGTGCATCACAATGACACTTCATATAGCATCCCTAGTTCAGAGGCTTGCATGTCAAATCTGAAGACATTTTTGTATTCCTTGTAGGAAATCGATTCTGATGTGCCTAACTTCATCGACATGAAATAAATTTATACTTTTAGCAGTATTCCATGTAGTATACCACGTGGTAACCTTGCATAGGTGACATTTGGCCATTTCATAATGTGACATGTGGTAGTTTTTGGAGGTGACATGCAATAGTCCTAAATTGTGACATGTGGTAGCTTCTAGCAGTGACAAGTGGCAGAGCTAGGGTGCATGCTTGAGTCACAGAGTGATGTGGTGAGTACTGGAGTTGACTAATGTCATGTATGTGCCAACATGGCACATGCTTGAGTTAGGAGGTGTGTTGTTACATGGAGGAGTTTGTGAGGTGCTTCAGTTGAGTCAACTAGAGAGCCCACCATCTTTCTCTCACTTCACTAGTGTAATGTCCCTTAGATTACAAACATTTAAACATTTAATTTCTTGCTATATTATGTTGTGAAAGTATTGGAAAAGACTTATGTGGAAATATATCATCATAAACATTGATGATGAATATTTTTGTAATCTTTATTTTTACTTTATTTAATTAACAAGAAACTAATTGATTAGAGAATCCAGTTACAAATAGTAAAACATTATTCCATGGGTGAGTGAAAAGGACAAAAACCACCAGAGTAAATTATTGTCCATGGGACAAATGGAACTCTACTCCCAAAGGTGTGGGATGCCAGGGAACAAGCTAGAAAAAAAGTAGGCCAAGAAGATTCTCTAGGGTTAGGGATGAGGGCAACTTGAAAGACCTAGGCAAGCTATTAAAGACAAGTATGTTATGAGGCAAGAGGCTACTAAGTAATTGTAAAATGAGTTTGATGGTTTTAGGAAGAACAAAACTCTGAGAAATTTGGAGAAGGTTTTATAGTTTCAGTCCCCATAGAATAATGATTTAGGCTCGGGGGTGAAAAGAACAAGTAACATTGGTTGTTTGTGTCTATGGTTGGGAGGAATTAGTTCTCTACTGAATTAGTTTCCAGATATTAAAGCATGCTCAGATATGTTGTTTTCTTCTTTTATTATGATTTCTTCTCTTACTTTCTTACTAATGAATAATAATTACAGTAGAAAGTGTTTATGATAGTTACAATAACAATCAAAGATAACAAGCATGCTTGTAGAATGTAAATGTTCAGATGTTTAATTATTTATGAGAGCAACATGAAATGTATTTATATTGCAGTAAGAAAGAAAGTAAATGCATATTTTCTATTTCATTTTCAAATAGGTTTATTTAATCTATAGATGAAGTTTGGAATCAATGTGTTCTTGGTTGGAAATATAAAGAACCATATATACATAATAAACCTATTGCATATTTGGTTATATATGATAAGTACTTTTGTGTATTGTTTTCTTTGCAAATATTGTTTCTCGAACATATAGAAGAATACTTATTGAATAACATATAGTATGGCAAGTAAAAAGATTGATTCTTGTAACCTTTAAACTTACATGGGTAAGTACCAGGATTATGATACCTGGTAACGACGACCATGGAATTGAATGCTCCCCAATGTTATTGTCATGTTTTGAAAGAATTTTGTAAAATCCAAAAGATACATGTCGAAAGTCGAAACCCTATTACTGGTAGAACAAAAAATGCAGTAAAGACTCATGTCCTAGTTCGGTGCATTACCGGAAAAGTTCATAAATGGTGCCAAGTTGTGGCCTATGAGGACCTTACCTCATGGATAAGCATTCACTTGGTTATGGTATTAACTAGAGTCTACTCGGAGACTGATAATAAAAAAGTTCACGTTAGCTCAAGACCTTAATGTGACTTAACGGGTGTACATCCTTGCCAGGAAACAATTGTTGTATAGAAACATTGTGTTGAGATTCGTGAACATTATAAGACCAAGGGTTAGAATCGTTGTGTTGATAAGTTGTAAAGACCCTAAGGTCGAGGGATAGGGTAAGTTAAACGATATGAAAGGAGATTTGCGGATTTGTTCCAAAAATATTGTTATAGCTATGTTATATTAATTATATTCTTTGTCGAGTTGAGATCTATATTCATTATAGGTATAAACTCTTAATTTGGGTTGGTTAAATTATTGGTAACCAGTATAAGACATATAGTGCTTATGAACCATGGTATAACACTTGGAAATCGAGAGAGCAGCCATTGCACAAGATTAACACACAATAATAGAATGTATTATTTAATAGACAAATGGAGGTTACATATATAGCATGCATATCACTGACTCCTAGTAATCTAGATCCTAAAAAAGTGGATTTGATTAGCTAAAAATAGTAAACCTAGAAACTCACAGTTACAACAGTCATAGTTGAAACTCACAGTTACAACAGTCATAGTTAACCCAGAAAGTCACAGTTACAATAGCTGTAAGCATTATCTCTAACACCCTCCCTTAATGGTTACATTACAAATATCACAATCACAAATTACAAAACATAACAAAAGGTTACAACAAAAATTTTGTCATGTCTGTCTCACTGGTCCTCATACGCAGTTACACCCATCTCTGAACTTCATAGACACACTCTTTCTCTCCATCATCTCCGAGCTACCACTTTATACAGCACAAATACAACCGCTTCCGACCATCTTTGAAGTATCTATAGGATCAAGGATTCTAAACTACCCCGAAGAATAGTCTCGATACTGAAACAATCAGTAATCGATCTTACAAAATGACCTTTTTACACACACTCATCAATACAATGATAACCCTTAACTGATGATCTTGAAGCACCGAAATACAACAAAAATCTCCAGCTTTTAACAGACTTCAAACTAGTTATGCGTTCGTTCTTAAAGAACATCAAGAACTACATACTTGAGTTATATCACTCTGTTCTTTGAGTGGTTCTTGACAATATAATTTTACAAACAAAAAATAATATAACATACACAAATCACATCACACTATATGTAACACTACAACAAATCTACCAAACCAACTCAAACACTTGCCAAACATAAAGTCCACCCATTGCAACGGGAATCAAAGTTTCGGCAGAGAGAAAATCGAACCCCGTTGTCGATGCCAAAGCAGATATGGTGTTAATAAACATGTTTTACAACCATCAGCAGATCTATTAAGAAGTCATTGGCTGCTACGGAATGAGTAGGCTGCAAGCTTCCAAATCTTAAAAACGTGAGGTGAGCGCAGGTGATGTGACGGATCTCTTTTCTTCCACGCAACTTTCATTGATCAACGAATGCATAGGCGTCTAACCTCTCACAGTTTGATCAAAGAATATATGGGCAGCGATACCCTCATTAGTTCTCCTACGCAGTGGTCTTTTATTCACAAGGAAAGTCTCCTGCAACAATCTCACAAAACACACAGAAAATTTAGAAATTCAAACCCTTTAACCTAATCTACTCCTACAGCGGAATCAACTTATCACTCTTCTCTCATCTTCCAGCCCCTCTCGTGAGAGAGTCAGGGCGGTCCTTGCTCTGATACCAACTTGGAAATCGAGAGAGCAGCCATTGCACAAGATTAACACACAATAATAGAATGTATTATTTAATAGACAAATGGAAGTTACATATATAGCATGCAGATCACTGACTCCTAGTAATCTAGATCCTAAAAAAGTGGATCTGATTAGCTAAAAATAGTAAACCTAGAAACTCACAGTTACAACAGTCATAGTTGAAACTCACAGTTACAACAGTCATAGTTAACCTAGAAACTCACAGTTACAATAGTTGTAAGCATTATCTCTAACAATAACTTGTCTTTGTGAAGAATAGAATCTTTTTATAAGAGTAAGGATGAGTAGTATAATGTTACTGTATGAATGAACATATAACAGAGAAACTAGTAAAGTAAGTTGCAATTCCTACGATGAAAACATGACTCATGTTAGGTCGACGATCAATAAGATGGCATAATTGACTTATAGTATTGAACACCATTGAGTCTTTATCATGTCATGGTAACACCATGACAATTAGATAAGTGTATCAAACAGTCTTATGCGATAAACATTTAATCAACTATATACAAGAAAATGCTAAGTAGAATAGTACAAGTACATGTCTATCGATGGAATTAAAAAAAAAAAAATGATGGTAATGAGGGTTGTTACAAATGTTATCAAAGCATGGTTGAAACGCTACGACCTTATGGCCTCAATGCAAAAAAAATTGAAATTTTGTTTTTTTATAAAAATGTGTGTGTGTGTGTGTGTGTGTGTGTGTGTGTGTGTGTGTGTGTGTGTGTGTAAGCCAAAGAATTGATCGATATCAGATTTAACAACAAAGTATCATGGATGAAGAACCCAGTAGGTCAACTCAATGTGGACCAAGGATGTATGTAGATCTGAACAATGATCATCCACAAGAGATTTCTATAGGACTATTGGAAATCATGTGTAGTCTAAAAGCATATATGGAAAGTATAAAATAAGATAATGAAAGACTTCTTAAGGCTAGTAAAGAACAAGAAGAGTTAAATGAATTTCTTCTTAAAAAAATGACTGAGATGAAACAACAAACACTGATATGACATGCTTTGAATAATGCCAAAAAAGAACTTTGTAATGGAGGATCGCATAATCGTAAATATTATCAAGAAAATAGTGATAAAACAAAGTTGTTAGATGTAGAAGATAGTGAGCATAATTCGGACAACAATACATTGCAGAGAATTATACCTAAAATAAAGAAAAGTAAACGGCATGAGGAATAATTTCCTTGAGATTTTAAGAAAATCAGACCACCCAACTTTGATGGTGAGTATGAGGAGGGAGCAGAAGCTTGTCTTCTAAACATGAGTAAATATTTTTAAATTTACAATTACCGAGGAAACTTAAAGGCTAGATTAGTTGTGTATCAAATGAATGGAAAATTTGTTAATTGGTGGAAGGAAACAAAAACAATTAATAAGATTAGGAACAGTGAACTAAATTGGAGAATGTTCAAGAAATATTTTAAACGGAAATATTTAATAGAACGATATTACAACGAAAAGGCCAAAGAGTTACATGATATTAAGCTGGGATAGATGTCCATTAAAGACTTTGTGACTAAATTTGTGGATCTTATGAGATATGTACCTTATCTTATGGAGGAGAAGGCGAAAGTTCATAGGTTCATGAGTTGTTTGTCTCAAGCATATAAAGACAAATTTGAGTTTCTTAATCCAAAGACTATGGATGAAGTAATAAGGCATGTTAAACTATGATTTAATCAATTTAAGAAGATATATGAAAATGAAAAAAACATGGTAGCACAAACATAAGGACAAGTTTGATCCTAACAAGAAAAATTGCAAACATCCTCAACAACCATCACACAATGCACCAGTTAGGAAAAATAGATTTGTTGGAAAGAAAAGTGTATCAGTTCAGAGTAACAATAAACCTACATATTTTGCGAATAAGACAGTTAGTGAGACAATTAGGACACCTCTTTAGTGTTGGGGTTGTACATAGCCTCACTTGTACCAAAATATCTCTTTAAACAAAAACAAAAATTAGGCAATGCACAACATTTAAGAAGTGACAACAATAAATAATATTGCTTGAAGTATTCACAAAATCAATGCTTCCCTGGAAAATCGACAAGATGACCACCAATATTCCATGGTGGAGATAGAAGGTATGTCAAATCATAAACGTGTATCTATATTAATAGACCTTCGTGCAAATTTGAGTTATATTTCACCTACAGTGGTAGAAAATTATAAATTGGAAAAAGTCAAACATAAGAAATCTTGGCTAGTTTAGTTAGCTATAGGAACAACAAGAAAAGTTGTTGAAATGGTAAAATATTGTGCAGTGAACATGGATGGAATGGAGAATAAGCTAGATCTAAATACTTTACCTTAGGGTCTTATGATATGCTCATTGGCATGGATTGGTTGGAGAAACATCCAGCTCTTGTAAACTTATGTGACAAGACTTTTAAATGTATAGATGATTTTGGAAAAACAAAACAATGAAAGGAATACCACGAGGAGTGTCGGTAAGGAAAATATTCGATTTACAATTAAAAAGGAAAATATGTGAGATTTCTTTTGTGCACATATCCGAAAATATTGAAGAAATGAATAAAAATTTGTTAACTAAGGATCCAATACTGAAAGAGTTTCAAGATGTGTTTCGAGAAGAAATTCCAGGATTACCTCCTAGACGAGACATATATTTCACCATAGACTTAGTACCTGTATCTGCACTAGTGTCTGAGGCACCTTACTGAATGAGTCCTCCATAACTAACAGAGATTAAGATGCAACTTCAATAAATGTTAGATAAAAAGTATATTAGACACAGTGTGTCTCCATGGGGAGCACCAATTTTGTTTGTAAAAAAGAAAGATGGAACTTTTTGATTATGTATTGACTACAGGCAACATAACAAGATGACTATTAAAAACATGTATCCTTTTCCCCACATTGATGACTCGTTTGATCAAGTCAGAGGAGCTAAGATTTTCTCTAATATAGATTTACGGTCAGGATATCATCATATTAGAATCAAAGAGGAGGACATACATAAAGTTGCATTATGAACTAGATATGGACACTATGAATTCATAGTGGTACCTGTTGGTTTAACAAACACAACTGCTACATTTATGTGTTTGATGAACAATGTGTTTAGCAAGTATCTAGAAAAGTTTGTAATTGTCTTTATAGATGATATAATGATCTATTCAAAAACTAAAGAGGAACATGAGGAACATTTGAGAATAGTCTTGCAGACCCTTAGAGAGCACCAACTTTATGCAAAGTTTAGTAAATGTGAATTTTTCCAAGACAAGGTATAATATTTGGGACATGTAATTTTTGGATAAGGAATCTTCGTTGATCTAGAAAATGTCAAGGCCATCCTATATTGGCTAGTTTCAAAGGATGTGTCGTATGTTTGATATTTCATGTGTTAATTGGGACGCCTACCTTTTCTCTCTCTTAATTCACTTTCTCTCTCCCTCCCACTTAGTCACCAGTTAGACTATGACTCAGTCTAGTCAACTGGAGCGTCTCATTTATTCTCTCACTTCCATCTCAACTCAAATCCCTCTCTCCTCCACTTCAACTCCCTCTTTCTCTCCCTTAACTTCCCCTCTCCTCCACTTCACCATCCCTTTACTCCACTCTCACTTGAGGCAGCTCCCTATCTCTCTAGTTCATGGTTACTTCAACTAGAATAGAATTCTAAGTTGACTATTGTTCCCTCCTTCTCTTCCTTCATTTGTCATTCACTTGGAAATGCATATGGACTTTCCACTTGTTGACAACTCAAACACCTTTCAGTTGAACTAAGAGTGCTTTGCCACTTCTTAGCTTTACTCTTCTCTAAATTGAATGAGATCACTTTCACTTGACCGGGGCACATCATCGCTCCTCACTAGTTGAAACTAGAGCATAAGGACATGCATCCATTTATTTTAGGCACATGACTCCTCCCTCTCTCTCAATCACTCATGCAAATGGTTGAAGAAGGATATTTTCTTAGGATATGTGCCCCTTTCCTCTATATTAACAAGGATTATCCATTGGCATGGGGTTGGATCTTCTTCAACGACGACATAATCCATTACATTTATTTCTCTCTTTCTCTCTATTCTATCTTCTCTTCTCAGGTGCAAGGAACATCACAAAACCAGTTTTTGTAATCTGCCTCTTTGGTGCAAACAACCTCTTGGCAATTCAGAAATAGAACCTTTTTATTCTCGTATCTAGTTCTCACTAATCATTGGTATTTTCATTGTTATTTGTGCATGATCTAGAAGTTATTATCATATTTTCTTCGTTATTTTCTACCATTTAATATCGGTTATGTCCTTTCTGTCATTATTTCGTTGAGTTAACTTTGCAGGGATTCCACCACAAACATTAAAACCAAACGTTTTAAATCCTTTGGCTCTTTTTTTTTGTTATAAATGTGTCGGTAACATGTTGAGAAAGAATTTGTAACCATTGTTTAAGAAACCACAACCGAGGGGCATCTAAGTCGTCAAAATCACCCGGGGACCGCACCTGGCCTGGGCTACACGAACCCTTAACATGGTTGGATTTAAGGTGTCCCTAGAGGATTCGAATAAATGACTTAACATTACGGATTTCATTAACAACACACTCCATCACCGACCACTCTACACCTCGGGGTCTATCCTTTGGCTCTTTAATCACAACCCAAAACATATTTCTTTGATGTTGGTTTTATGGTATTATTGTTCATATTTATAGGTTGAAGGAAACAGGAAGAACGTCTAGGGACAACCCCCTGAGGTTGGAAAGCACCATCCTGAATGTAGAGGGATTTTTCCATGACGAGAAGTATTCTCTAAAATTACATGGTTTTCTTGTTGGTTTTATATCTATTTTAATTCGGATATAAGTGCAGAAAATTGTGCCAACAAATAGGTTTCGTTGTTGGGGAATCGTCATCATTACTGGATTTCAATAACAAAACTACTGATATTTTTATTTTCCTTTTGTTTACTTTGAAAATCACCTAGCGAATCCATAGGAAACAGGGTCGGCTCCACTAGGGAACTTGAGAAAATCATCTAGATTCGATTTGTCACAAGGTTTATTCCTGACTCTTGATGAACCCAAACTTCTATTCTAGAATAGATTGATCACAACACGGACCACGCGAACCTTGACAATTGATATTATTTTTGTATCCAAATCCCCGGTGACTTTTTCACTTATCACAAAAAACATTACGGTGGTAAGTATCACAACAACTAGTTTGTCTCCTTCAATAAATTTTATGCATATTACTTCATCTCCTATTTCTCATATTTTAAATCCTATGCAAAATATGGCAAGGAAGTGAGTCAAGTTTTCTATCATAGTTTATGCCCCTTTAGATTTGACTCAACTGGAAGGAAAATCGCATGCAATGCCCACAAGAGAATACAAGGATCGCTTTCCTAAATTTTCAGTAAGCAAATCTATTGTCGCAGGAGACCATCTAAATGAATTCTTGAAGTTCATAGATTATCTAGAGATTGAGTACGAAGATGTAGTAACAAAAATGTTTGTGCATACTGTTGAGGGGGATGCACGAGCATGGTACATGGTTCTTCAGGAAGGCTCCATCAATGGATGAGATTCTTTCAAAATGAAGTTCACTGAAAGATGGGTTGATAAATAGGATAACTCTTACCTATTGAATGCTTTTTCTTCTATCAAAAAGGATGAAAATGAAACGGTTTTTGAGTTTAACACTAGATTTTCAAATATTTATCAAAAAATTCCTAATAGTGTTAGGCCTAACGTTGAGATTGCATTGCTATATTATTTCAAATCGTTTGATGGATCTTTTTGGTATTTTTCTTAGGGAGAAGGAACCTCTAAATATAGATGTTTCTTTTGTTGTTGCAGTCAATATAGACACGAATATTTCATCTGCTTAGAAAGTTCAATTTCCTCTTGCAAGACTTTTTGATCCACAAGAAAGGAAAGTTCAAGATCCTCATGTCAAAGGACTTCAAGAACCTAAGGAAGAAGTAACATCAAACATGGAGGATTTTTCTTCTAAGATCGTTGATCTGTTGAATGATTTGAGAAACAAGGTCATAAAAATGGAGAAGAACATGCAAACCGAGCAAAACATGCATGCAAACCAAAGATCATTCCAACACAAAAATCCCTTCCAACATTCAAAGAAATTGAAGGAACAAAAGTTCCTAGTACTAATGGCAAGTACCAAAATCATTGACCACTCATCAACAAGTCACTATTGTTGATATTGTGAGCTACCCCATAACAAAGAGAGATGTCTTGTATTTTCACAAGCTACTTACATATATGCTCCTGATCAAGGTGACGGATCCTTCGGGCGACATGATGATACAATCAACATGTTTTCTAAAATGGACGAAGTTAGAGGTTCCCAAGCTTTTCAAATATCCCATGGTAAGAGAGAAGTGCCAAAAATTCCATGCATGAAAATTATGAACAATCTGATGTGTACAATGTTGACATGAATCCAACTAGTAGGATGACCCTGGGAGGCCAAATGACTCATGAACAAATTCAAAGGGATAAATCTAAGGCCAAAAACATGGTTTCTAGAATCACAAATAAATATGCAAGAAAAGGAAAATACTTAACTACACCAATGACAAAGAAATATACTCCCTTGATGTTTTCCCCAATCCAGTAGGAACCTTTGAACTTTTCTTTGGAGAGTGAGGTAACCAAGATTAAAATCTCAGTACTCTCAAAGATTTGATTCACATTCTAGGTCAAAAGGAGGTGATCAATAAATTTGTGGGTTCAGGTAACGTAACTAGTATTTCTGATGAAAACCCACAAATCTTCCTTGTTATGGATAAAAATGACAATGATCTTGTTCCTTTTTACATTTATTTGTTGGTTAATGGTTTAATTTTGAGAATTTGCATGTTAGATTATGGTGCTTCTACTAACGTAATGACTCTTGAGATCATGTGTGAGTTGGGTTTGCAGATCACTAAATTATACAGGAATGTGTAGGTAGTATATGTAAGACAGATATAGGTTTGCGGGGTGATTAAAATCCTCCAAGTTCGTTTTCATATATGCCCATTAAAGGTTTTTCCATGGATGTGGTAATGATTGATTGTCCTGTAAAATGGGGTATGCTTCTGTCAAGGAAGTGGGAAGCAAATGTTGGAGGCAACATATAGATGGAATGGTCTTATGAATACATCCTGATCACTCCCACAAACAAAGTAAGATTATTTTGGGAGAAGAAAATGTACGTTGTTGGATTACTGAGAGGGGGGGTGGATAAGTAATAGAGAAATTTAATCCTTTTTCACCATAAAATGCAAGTTTTATATCAATGTAGCATTATCATCCAATAATTTCAGAGTAAATAAACAATGAACAAATGAGCAATCATACACATACACAATACACCAATGTTTTTACGTGGAAACCCAAAGTGGGAGAAAACCACAGAATGCTTTTTCTTATATGTCTTGAAGAATTACATTCATTGGAAGCACCAAATTCCTTTGTTTTCCAGCTGCAACTGAAAGGAGGCTCCAACCCCCTAGTTTCTCAGGCTACAACCTGAGGTAAGCTCCAACTCCCTAATTCTCTAGCTACAACCGGAGGGAGGCCACAACCCCCTATGTTCTCCGGCTACAACCGAAAGGTGTCTACAACCACCTTTCCTTGCCCCGTCCAACAGCCCCGACGTAGAAGTAGAATGATGGAACCATTGTCACACTATCACTGTGAGATATACCACTGTAAAAACCTGTACCAATCAACCTGTAATCAACCTGTACCATAAACAAGTGCATCAACCATGCATCAACTTGTACGAAACAACTTGTAATCAACATGTACCATAAACAAGTGCATCAATCATGCACCAACCTGTACCATCAAGGAGTGCATAAACCATGCACCAAATATGTATCAATCATGCATCAAATACACATAAAATATGACTCATCAAGATGTACCAACATCATCAACTATACACCTCATGTATGTGCCAACTCATCAACTACTTGTCTCAACCATGTACCCAACATGTACCTCAACCAAAATCCCTCATCATATTCATCATCCAAATCTGATTTGTAACTTTGTAATAGACCTGGTGTATATGATCACATACTTGCAAACCTTCCTTAACTTTAACAACAAGAGACTAGCATTTTCATCAAACTTTATTTTAGTATCACATGATTAATTTTGGATTAGTCAAAAACCCTAAATTGCAATAATCATAACTATGTACTTGTAATGAATAAAGATCTGAAAATGGTACACAATGTTCTTCAATTTCTTTTATGAAATTCCTCCATATTTCACTACTTGGAACCTCTCAGAAAAGGAGTTATAGCAAAAATGACATACCTTGTTGAATTCTGGCTTATTCTAGAGAGCGAACTTGTAGAGCATGCCCCGCACGGAATATTTTTTGTATGGATCTGAAAATTGTACAAAGAATAATATAGACTGTACTCTAACCAATACATTTGGTCTTACTGAATTTGGATCTGTTATGAACAAGTTATGACGTTTTTACCCGAAACACATGTTTTAGACTAGTTTCAGGACTAGCCACAAACCCTATTTTCCACGGCGTGTAACTCTAAAAATACAACGACCCAGAAGATGAAATTTGTATCATGGCTACTTGGATATGTTTCCTCAATGGCCTCCCAATTTCACAGTCTAAATCATTCTATAAAAAAAATTATTTCGAAAATGGTGAGATGACCTGTAAATAACATACCTCAGAAAGCATCATCAAAAGAATTTATCCTCTCTTGAATTTCGACCTTCTTTACTTCACCTTCCCTCTAAAATTCGGCTTAGATATCCTTTGGTTACCTCAGTCACCTATAGATATTCAATATTCTCAAGTGTGATTAAAATGAGAGATCATTGCCTCTTATTTATACTTTCATGTAGCTTCCTCAAGGGGTTACCTTTTAACCATCTTAACCTACTTTCCTTATTTTAGGGTTAACCAACTTCTAACCACTTGTCCAATTAGTAATTTATCCATTAAATTTATTATTTAAATAATTTATTTTGTATCCAATTTGACTTATAGTACACTCATCACTTCACTTTACCTCAAGCAGTTACCTTCTAACCATCTTAAACCACTTTCTTTATTTTAGGGCTAACCCACTTCTAACCACTTGTCCACTTAGTAATTTCTCCATTAACTTTATTATTTAAATAATTTATTTTGTATTCATTTTAACTTATAGTATACTTATCACTTCACTTTATTATTTACCTTCTAAAATCTCTTAAACCACTTTAACTACTTTGACCTTTTGGGGATTCTAGATGACTCATGAGGGTTCTCCAACTTCAGATAGCCATAACTCTCTAACCGTGAGGAGTTATGTGACGTTCCACATACCACCGGAAATGACATGACATGTACTATCCATATGGAATAGTCTTACCTGTAAATATATCAAAACTCATACTATTATCCATCAAACAAACTTGGGTCCATTACCCAAACCTTTGTGCTACCAGAATTTGCTACCAGACTTTCTTCAAGGGTTGACATCAATGAAAACCAACCCAAATAATCAACATACACCATGTGGAAGATTCATAATAGATGGAAAATGAACCATTGTTTCCCGGGATAGATTAAACCAAGTTCGGGAATTATGTGATTACAAAAGACCAAGAGTAACCAACTATATTGATGCATGCGAGTACAGATGATGGAGTATGGACCATGCACTTTGATGGTGCATGATCTAGGTTTGGATCATGGGAAGGGGTTATCCTCACAGCCCCTTCAGGTAAAAAATTTATATTTTCATTTCGTTTGAAATTTGATTGTACTAATAATATGGTAGAATACGAAGATTTATTGTTAGGTCTTCAGAGAGAGAGAAAAATGAGAATCAATATGTTGAAGGTAGAGGAGGATTTCGAGCTTATTGTAAATCGAGTTAAAACTTATTGTGAAGCAAGGAATCCCCATCTGAAGAGATATAGGGATGTAGTATGGGATGAAATGGAATGATTTGATGCATTTAATATTACTGCAATCCCTCGCATGTTTAACAACCTAGAAGACTCAATGGCATATGCATCTACACTTTTCCATCCATGCACACCCCATCCATACATCAAATACATGGTTGAGGTATCATTTCATCCTTGTGTTCCTGATAACATTGGTTCATGACAAGTATTTGAAGATGATAGACAAATATGTGGTTTTCAAAATTGCATAAATGAATTTTTTACCATGTGATCAATGAGATACAGAATGGAGAGGACGCTCCAATAAACCAGCTAAAGATAAATAACATTCCCAAAGTTTTGGTTCCCTTAGAAAGATTATTTGATAGATTTTATGTGTTTTTGGGAACTAACAAACCTTGTGTAGCCCAACAGGTGGTTGAGGTAGACATTGGATCAAAGGAAATGCCTGGACTTATCAAAATTGGTCAAGGTTGAACTACAGAAGAAAGGGAAAAGATTGCATCATTGGTAAGAGAATAGAGGGATGTGTTTGCAAGGACATATGATGAACTGAAAAATGTATGATCCAAAGATCATTATTCATCCAATACCATTGAAGGAAGGTGACAAACCATTCAGGCCACTCTAGAGATACATGAACCCAAAAATGGCCCCCACAATACAAAAAGAGTTGTAGAAACTTTATGAGGATGGAATCATTGAACCAATCAGATATTCAAACTGAACGTAGTCCCAATAAGAAAGAAGACTAGTGAAATAAGGGTATGTATTGATTTTTTCAACTTAAATTTGGAATCTTTAAAATATAACTATCCACTTCCTAGAATGCAACATGTGCTCCGAGTTGTCACAGGTTTCAGTATGATGTCTATGTTGGATAGATTTTTGGGGTATAATTAGGTAGTAGTAAACAAAGACGACAGGTATAAAATTGCTTTTACAACCCCATGGGCACATATTTTTATATTTGCATTCCTTTGGACTCATGAACATTGGAGCTACATTCCAGCGTACCATTGACTATGCATTTCCAAACTACATTTTCAAGTTTATTGTGTTTTATCAAAATGATATTACTATTTTTTCTAAAAAACATGATGATCACATTGCTCACCGAGAAAGATTTTTGATAGGGATAGGTCACTTGATATATCATTGAACCCCAAAAATTCAATCACGAGGGTGTTCAAAGGAAATATTTTGGGAAACATTATTTCCCAATATGGTGTACGAGTGGATCCTAACAGGGTCAAAGGTATATAAGAGGTTCCACTCCCTCAGAGCAAAAAAATAATTCAATCTTTCTTTAGCAGTATTAACTTCGTGTGGCATTTCATTCCCAACTATGCATAGATCGTAAAGCCTATCTCAGATATGCTAAAGAAAGGCCATGACTTGAAGTGGAGTGATGAAGCCAAGAAGGATTTATCAGACATTAAAGCTTTGTGTCAATCTCTTGTACTCATTAGGCCTAATTATTTTAGAGATTTCCAATTATTTTCATTTGTGTTTGATTTCACTATGGTTTTTATGATTTTGCAGAAAAACAATGATAATATGGAACAACCTATAGCATTCATGAGCAAAGCTTTCCAAGGATCAGAATTGAAATATGATTTTATGGGAAAAAATGCATATGCACTGGTGAAATCATTGGCTTATTTTAGAGAGTACTTTTGGAATGCTAGAGTAGTAGCATATGTACCACACCCCATGGTTAAAGGAGTATTGATATAGAAGGAATATAGCAGAACTAGGGGAAGGTAGATCACCAAGATCCAAGAGTACGACCTTGAAATCAAGCCCACCAAACTGATCAGGGGCCAAGGATTGGATAAGATGATGGATGAGAATAGTTTGGATGTTTTACAAGATATGCACGAAGAAGGTCAAGTTAATTTTTTGTCTATTTAATTAGAACATTGTGATTGGTATTCTGATCTCATATTTTATTTAAATAATTTATCATGTCTGACTAACTTCAACAAGATGCAAAGGCGATCTATATAGCTTCAGGTTGTAAGATATTGTTTTGTGCAGGGCAGTTTGGAATGGTGGAATCCCGATGGTATCATATTGAGGTGTGTGGATTATGATGAGCCTAGATAGATCTTACATGATATACATTCTGGAGTGTGTGGTGGGAATTTTTCTACTCAAACCATTGCACACAAGATCATGTGCATTGGTTATTACTGGCCTACATTATTTGCAAATGCACATGCATTTGTATGAGCATGCAAAGTTTGCCAGATATTTGAGGGGAAGCTCATTATAGTACAATCCCCCTTCTAGCAGTGGGGGCTTGATTTCATTGGGAAGCTTTCACAGACTTCTAGTGGTGGATACAGTTGGATATTAGTGGCCCTTAATTGCTTTACCAGATGGGTGGAGGAAGTTCCACTCAAGAGTTCTTCCACCGCAAATATTATCAAATTTCTGGAAGACAATTTTATCACTAGGTTTGGAGTTCCAAAAAAAATTATAACGGACAACTCCAGTATCTTTATATCCATTGAGATGGTTTCTTTTTGTTCTATATACATTATCATGTTGGCCCATTCAGCCAATTACTACCCACAGGGGAATGGATTAGCATAATCCAACATCAAGAACCTCATCAGCATCATTTGGAAGACTGTTGGTGACAACAAGTGAGCTTGGGATAGTTGTTTCAAGTATGCACTTTGGGCTGATAGAATCACCAAAAAACATTCCACGGGAAAAATGCCATTCAAGCTAGTTTATGGTTTGAATGTAGTTTTACCTGTGAACTGGAGATTACCTGTATGCAAGTTGTTAGGACAGTGTGTAACTTCCCAGGAGGCATTGCAACAACAAATTGATAGATTGGTACAACTAGAGGGAGACGGATAGGTGACATTCACCTGCTTCACAAAGTATCAAGCTCAGGTCAAAAGGGTGTTTGACCACAAAACAAAAGGAAAGACATTCCAAGTTGGAGATATTGTTTTGTTGTGGAACAAAATAAATGAGAAATCAAGTGACCACGACAAATTTGATACTTTATGGTTGGGACCATATCAAATTGATGTGGAAATGGGGCACAACGCTTTTCAGTTGGCTAACTTGGATGGTTATCATGGGGGGATTTCAATCAATGGAAACTATTGAAGTACTATTTCCAATGAGGAATCAAATCCTCAAGAATAAAAAATAAAAAAGCAAAAAGAAAGAAAAAAATTTCATTCATTTTTGGGTTTGGGTATTAATTTTCCTTTGTTGATTGGTCATTTTCAGATTTCTTTTTTGTTGCTTTTTGTGCTTTTGGACAACAATTCAAGTAGTTCATTTCACATATTTTTTATTGTATGTTATTGGTTTTTCAATCATAGTTAGAGAGTCATTATTTTTTTCCATGTTATAATCATCTTTGGTCATATTCCTCGCATAATAAATTCCGTGCATAAGGTTATTTTTTCTTTTTGATAAATTGTTCTCTGCATTCTATTTTGGGTCAAAAAAATATGAATGGCATGCCATATGTATTTTTTGGTTTTTTATGTAGCTTGCATTTTGAGTAAATCTGGATGAGGGTTGTTTTGTCCACATTATGAAGCATTGAGTCTATTAGGAGGGGTAGAATGAAAGAGATATGTTGACTACGTGTTATATTTTTTGCATGTGTGTGGGGGGGTGTGTCAGATTTGAGGATTGCATCTGACGATGCCCCCCTCCGTCATTTGTGTCGTGTGTGTCGAGTGCTTTCCTAGGTAGGTCCCAGGGGGGGGAGGATCCCCCCCCCCCCCCCCCTTGTTTTTGCAGAGTGTTCAACTCCAGGGCAACGCCCTGAATTTGTTTTTGGGTGGTTTTTACTATTTTAGCATTTTTTGCTATTTTTAGTGGTTTTCTAAATTAATTCCAAATTAATGGATTAGGGTTTTAGTAGCTGCAGAATACCTAAAATATTGCGTATGTATTGTATTGTGAATGGTGAAATTAATAAAATGAAGAGTTGAGAGGTGTGACACCAAGGTTGGTTTTCTCCCTGTTAAGGGTTTCCAATGTAAATCTTTGTGTACTATATGTGTGAGCCATTGATTAATTTATGTTTTGCTTAGAATATATATGCATTTCTTTACTTCACAGGTTTAAAAATTACATGTGGTATCAAAGCACATTTTTGTCTTTAGGGGTACGCCTTTGTTGCTAAGGGTTTGGTTTGGTCTTGATAGATCAAGTTTATCTTGGGTCTATAATAAACCTGGCTTCAGTGGGAGTTTTGCAGTAGTGAGTCGTGTGTTGAAAGAGAATGGTGAGCAGTTCTAGAATTGAGATTGAGAAATTAAATGGTAAAAACTTTTATCTATGGAAGCTCAAGATGGAGGATCTTCTTGTAGACAAAGTACAATGGATCGTTTTGGATCCTGGTATATGACCTACTGGTGCACAACCTATAAGTTCACAAATTACTAGTACATGAATTACTAGTACACAAACTACCGGTACACAAAATACTAGTACACAAACTTCTAGTACTCAATCTACTGGTATGCCGCAAGAAGTATGGGATAAGATGGATAGAAGAGAAAGGAGTACAATTCGAATATGCATGGATGATTCAGTGCTATTGAATGTGTCAGGAGAATCTATAGCTAAGGAATTATGGGAAAAGTTGTGGAATTTGTATCAGTGAAAGTCCCTGGTAAACAAGTTGTTTCTTCAAAACAAGTTGTATCATCTTAGGATGGAAGATGGATATTTTTTGACAGAGCATCTAAATTCCTTCAATACTCTAGTAAGTCAACTTGGATCTGTTAATATTATGCTTGCAGAAGAAGATACGAGTATTACTTTGTTATGTTTTTTTCCAGACTCCTGGGATAATATGGTTGTAGAAATTGGTGGTACTACTCAATTTGCATTGAAGTATGAGGATGTGGTTTCATCCTTGTTATCAGAAGAGATGAGGCGGAAAAGAATGGATATTCATGGCACATATTCTTTATTTGTAAGAGATCTTCCCAAAGATAGGGATACAAATAAGTCTTTGGGGGGGAGATCTAAATCTAAACATAGATCTAAATCCCTAGGAAAATCTTTGAGTAAATGTTGGAAATGTGGTAAAGTTGGGCATTATAAGAAAGATTGTAGGTCTAAGAAAGTTGATAAAGAAAATGGATCTGATGATTCCTCTTCCACAGAGGCGAAAACCTCGATAGAAGAAGGAGGTGATGTTTACCTGGAATCTATAGGTACACATGAAGATTTTGATGTATGGTTGATTGAATCAAGTGCATCATTTCATATGACTCCTCACAAGGAGTGGATCAATGAATATGAAAAGTATGATGATGGTGATGTCTTCCTAGGAGATGACTCGATAACAAAAATCATGGGACGTGGAAGGGTTAAGTTGTTGTTGAAAGATGGAAGGATTAGAACTCTCCCTTCAGATATTCACATCCAAGATCTAGCCAGGAGCATAATATTTGTAAGTAAGTTGGATGATGCAGGTGTGGATACTTTATTGGGAAAGGGAACTTACAATATGGTCAGAGGAGCAATGGTATTGATGGGGGGAGTTCGATGTGGAACTTTGTACAAGTTGTTGGGAAGAACTTATATCGGTGGGTGTAACAGTTTTGTTGTCCCTGAATAGAGAAATAAAGAAAACAAGATCCATACTGTCCCTATAAAGAATACCATGCTATGGCATCAAAGACCGGTACATATTGGAGAAAAGGGCCTTCGAATACTACACGGTAATGGTATGGTTGAAGGTATGTCTAATTTCACCCTAGATTTTGATTTCTGTGAACATTGCATATATGGTAAATAGAATCGAGTAAGATTCCCATCTGGTGCTACAAAAGCAATGGTGATCTTAGATTTGATACACAATGATGTGTTTGGACCTATGTCTATTCCATCACTAGGTAAATATGTGTATTATGTTTCATTCACAGATGATTTCTTAAGGAACACATGGATTTATTTTATCAGGAAGAAATATGAGGTATTTGATCAATTTAAAGATTTTAGGGCTCTGGTAGAAAATCAGATAGATAAGAAAATAAAGGTGTTGAGGACAAATAGTGGTGGAGAATTTTGTGGGAATGAATTCGAAGAGTTCTGTAATAAGTGTGGTATAGCAAGGCAACAGTCTAATCCATGCACACCTCAACAGAATTAGGGTTGTAATTGATGAAGCCTATTTAATGGCTTGAGATGCTCCATTGTAATGATGCTCAAGGAGCTTCAAGTGGCCAGTGTTGGCGTGGGTTGGCCTATTTGGACAAGGTTAATAAATATCTATTAGGTGTTGGTTTTCTTGATTAGGGGTTTCAAGGGTAAATCTCTCGTGTCTATTTATGTGCATTCTTTCTTGTTGTGCTATTTCTATTTCAGTTATTAACAAGATATAGTAAACTTATTGAGTTATCTCTTCATTTGTTCTCATTGAGTCATCTGTTTTGAGTCATTCATCCCCTCATCCAACGATAGGGACATGGTGCCATACAATTTGTGTGTTTCATGACTTATGTCATGTCTTCGTATTGAGGGACAAGATTTCACTAAATTTCTTTTCTTTTCAGCGAGTCTTCCTTCATTGACTCCAACATGTCATCTGGTGGATGATCTAGAAGAGGATCACCTTGATGGTTTTCATCCTCATTAGTGGTCATCTCGCATTCGACAAGGTTGATCATCATTGGGCCTTGATTGAACGATCCTTGTCAATGTTCGACATCAACACATATTTCACACTAGCAGTTTGTGCTCGTACCTTGGGACCCATTTTCATTATTAGTGGGTACCTTCGTGTCTAGAAGGTGTTTACCTCATTGACATATGACTAGGTGATCGTTTCCCATGTATCAACTTCAATTAATATTCCACTGGAAAGGGTAGCACTTGTGGATGGAGCCCTCATTTTCTGTCGATCAACAAGGGGGGTGGTTAATATATATATATCACTCCATTTCCCACTGGATAGGCATTTTGGATCAAAGATTATTTGCAAATCATCCATTCTATGTATACAGACACATTGATCTACAAGGATTTATTTTCATTGAGTATTATTTATGTTTGCAGATATAGAGATTCTTATAGTTCTTGACATCCCATAGGGGGATCTCATCCCCTTGAGTTGTCATTGTTAACCCCTAGATTTTCTCACTTGTAAATTGTGAGGGTCAGAGGCCAACATGTTCTACTTGGTTGGTATTCAGATAGTTTTTTCAGAGACAGTTTGTGTGAGCCAGAGATGGTTACCATTGATTTCAGATACAAGATTTGGTTAAGTGGTGTTTTCTTTCTTCAAAGATAAAATATGCACAGTTTTTCAAGAGATTAGTTAGAGATGTCTATTTTTAGTAGGTCTCCTACTTTTGAGGAGACAAAGTTCATAGGTTTTCATGGAAATTTTGATGGTATATTCCAAATCCTTGTGATCCCACGATTCTAGAGAGATTCTTCCAGATTACATGCATGGCACTTCATACAGTATCCTCAATTCATAGGATTGCATGTCAAATATGAACACATTTTCGAATTCTTTGTAGAAAAGCGAGTCTGACGAGCCTAATTTCATCGACATGCAAGATTTTTTTTATTTTTAGAAGTATGACATGCAATATGTCACGTTGAAACCTTGTAGAGATGACATTTTGTAGTTTCATGATGTCATATGTGGAAATTTTTGGAGGTGACACGTGGAAATCATAAACTGTAACACATGGCAGCTTCCAACAGTGACAAGTGGCAGAGTTAGGGCACATGCTTGAGTCACAGAGGGATGTGGCAAGTACTGGATTTGAATGAGGTCATGTCTAAGTCAACAAGGCACATGCTTGAGTCAGGAGGTGTGTTTTCATATGGAGGAGTCTACGAGGTGCTTCCGTTGAGTCAACTACAGTGCCTGCCATATTTCTCTCACTTCACTAGGAGTGCTTACCTTTTCTCTCTCTTCATCCTATTTCAAACTCAAAGTATCTTCGGTGAACTGGGCACATGCATGAGTTAGAGGATGAAGTGGTGCATGGTGATCATTACGAGGTATATTGCTTGAGTTAATTGGGGTGCC
>JZKD02S1986964.1:31942-54568 GCA_000966675.3 Picea glauca
TACTCCACTCTCACTTGAGGAGCATCCCTATCTCTCTAGTTCATGGTTACTTCGAGTATAACAAACTCCTAAGTTGATTAGTGCGCCCTCCTTATCTTCCTTCAAATCTCGTTCACTTGGACATGCACATGGAATTTCCACTTGTTGACAACTCAAACACCTTTCAGTTAAACTCAGAGCACTTTTCCACTTCTCTTCACTCTTCTCTGAATTAACTGAGAGCACTTTCACTTTACTGGGGCACATCATCACTCCTCACCAACTAGAACTGACACATGAGGGCATGTCTCCCTTCAGTTGAGGTGCATGAGTCCTCCCTCTCTTTCATTCACTCATGTGCATGGTTGAAGGAGGATACTTTATTGGGATATGTGCCCCTTCCTTTATATTAGCAGTGATTCTCCATTGGCACAGGGTTGAATCTTCTTCAACAACAACATACTCCATCATATTTCTTTCTCTCTTTCTCTCTATTCTAGCTTCTTTTCTCAGGTGCAAGGAACATCACATAACCAATTTTTGTTATCTGCCTGTTTGGTGCAAACAACCTCTTGGAAATTCAGAAATAGAACCTTGTTATGCTCGTATCTATCTCTCATGAATTGTAGGTATTGTGATTGTTATTTGTGCATGGTATAGAAGTTATTAACATATTATCATGGTTATTTTCTATCATTCAATATCATTTATGTCATTATTTCATTGAGCTAGAGTTGTATGGATTCCACCACAAACATTAAAGCCAAACACTTTAAGTCCTTTGGTTGTTTAATTGCATCCCAAATAATATTTCTTTGTTGTTTTTTTTATGGTCTTATTGTGTAGATTTACAAGTTGAAGACAACGGGAAGAAGGTCTACAGACACTCCCCTGAGGTTGACAAGCACTAGCCTGAACTAAGAGGGATCTATCTGTGACACTTTGGGATATTATTCTTTAAAATTACATGTTTTTTTTTGTGTATTTAAATCAGATATCAATATATAAAATTGTGCCAACAAGGCGGAATATGGTTTGACTAGTATGGAGGATCACTCCAAAGGGTTACTACGATAGTCGAAAGGGAATTCAATGTAATGTCGATGATGTTTTAAATTTTTGCATCGAAAGGTACTTTCTACAACCCAGTATGAGGGAGATGTTTAATTTCTTTTGTGCTCAACATGGAGTTGACATGTGTCATTTAAAAAAATACTAATCAAAAAAAATATTTCAATGTCAACCATAAATAAAATATTCATTGCCCCAAAAGGAGCTTTCTATATCCCAGTACGAGGTAGATGTGTAATTCCTTTTCATGCTCAACATGGAGTTGACACATGGAATTTAAAAAAAATACTACTAACAAAAAAATATTTCAATGTCAATCATAGATAAAATATTTCAATGTCCATCTTAAGTAAAATAATTTTATATCAATTCTATATTTTTTTCCAACAAAAAAATTCCTCTTATATTTATATATATAATTTTCTTTCCAGATACAAAAATATGCAAAAACAAAAACAACAAATATAGTCCTCTCAATCGAATAGAAAAATTGACTTGAAAAGTGTCACAATGGATATTCTAAGAACTTTCCCTCCATCATGGTCAATGACTAGGAACTTCCTCCCTAAGGTCTGAAATGTAACTCCCCCCTCTTCGACCGAGACAAAAAACAAACAAGAAAAACTAACTACTGGTATGGAGGATAATTTAAACCTCAAAAAAGGTTTAGAAACAGATTCATGCCCACAAGCCCATCTTCCATCTAATAATATGTGATTTTTCCTTCTGGTTGATGCAGATAATTTTTTGATAACTCGTCTGCCTCCTAGTTAAAGGCTCTATACGTATGAGAAAAATAAAGGGTCATGAAATCTTTAAGAAGTGCCTTTATCCGTTCTTTCCAACAGATCAAATCCAATAGCTGGAGGGTGCCTTTCTGGTTCATCCATTCTATGACAGTCCTTGAGTCCCCAAACACCTGAAGATCATAGATATGCAAGCGGGTTTCTGGAGTTAGCAATTCCCAAACACCCAAAATTTCAACCCTTGTATTCATCCCTGATCCAGATTTTATCATCCACCTATACTTTGTGTGCTTATTTACCTTGATGACTCCTCCCACTCCACTGAACTGACCTCTTTCTTGTGTTTCCCCATCAAACCAACCAACTAGTCTTCCCTCTTTTAGCAGAGGAGGATTTTTTATGTATAAGGCCAGTTTTTTAATACCCTTTGATTTCTTTAACCATCCCAAAATCCTATGTAAGACTGAGGCTGTTGAAACCTGGCCTTCCTCGAATAAAACTAAGTTTTGTTCCAACCAGATTTGCTAGCAGATTATAGAGGGCATCATGTTCCACCTTGGTTTTCCACGACACCAGTCTTTGAAGCACAATTTAAGATTTAGAACAAACCATTTAGATTTTAAATTATAAACTCTTGTAGTCTATTTCCACACATGTTGAGCAAACCTACAGTGCAACATTAAGTGTAGAGTTGATTTTGAATCTTGTTGGCAAAGAACACATGTGCTTGATCCATACCTCCCTCTTTTTTGTAAAATTTCCCAAGTGAGGATCCTATTTTCTAGCATTATCCAGGTGAAGAGTTTGAGTTTTGGGGCCAAATCCCATTTGCAGAGCCGGCAGTGCCACCAATTTACATTTTGAATCCATAGCTTCGAGGCTATGGCATCGTAGCCATTTTTTGTAAAAATGACACCTGAGTTATTATCCCCAGTCCAATTACGCTCATCCGGAGTGTCTATCATAGAAATACCTGTGTGATCCAGAGATTTGCAGTGACCAACCCATTATGTTGCCTCTATGCCAACCAATCCCATCTCCAAATCTAATTTCCAGTGTGCCAAAACTACCCCCTATCTGCCAAAACTTGTCATATGATACAGGATGTGGTAGCACCTCATCTTGAGGGAAGAGATGAGATTAGGAGATAATAAAGACTCATTTCCCAATCCTAGAACCATATCTACCCCAATTCTGATGGAAAAGTCTAAGCCCAACTTCCAAGAAATCCATTGAGTTACCACGTGAAGTGATTTTAAAAGTCTTATTCATGTGCTTGAGACCTTGCGTGAACTAACTATGGAACTTCTAAACCAAACCACCATCGAGGATGAAATAAGATACTTGTCCTTTAGCACCCTGTGCCAAAGACCATCCTTCATCAAGCATCACCAAAGGGTATTTGTTGCCAGCGCCCTACTAAACACAAATAGATTCTTGACACCCCATCCACCAAATGATTTTGGTTTTTCGAGATCTTCCCACCTACAGAGGTGAACCCATTATGTATCCCCACTACCTGACCACAAGAATATGAACATCAATTGTCTAATTTTGTTGAGGATTGAGATAGGGATAATAGCAACCACTAGCCATAACACTGGCAAGCTCTCCAACACGGTTTTGACAAGAACAAACTGCCCACCCAAGGTCAACCAACGGTGGCACCAACGACCAATCCTTTTTTTGAATTTAATGATAAGACATCTCTAGTCCTCAACCCTATAATTTGCAGGCTTAAGGAAGAAGCCCAAATATCGAAAACCTTCATTCGGATCCACAAATTTATAAGGAAACAAAGCCTTAAATCTAGTGAATTCAAAGTCCAATAAGCCAGAGAAATGGAAGGACGATTTGTGAGGATTTATAACTAGAACGGACGCTCTGCAGAAAACAAACGGAATGGATTATATTTCCTTCCATTCAGAAACCCTTTCTCTGGTCATGATCATCACATCATCCACAAACTGTAAGTTAAAAAGCTTGAGGAGTCTATAGATCTTAACCCCGTAAATTTTACCTTCAAAATGTGTCTGCTTGAGAATTAAGTTGAGGCCCTCCATAACCAAAATGAACAATAGAGGAGATAAAGGGAAACCTTGTCTTAGCCCTCGTCTGCTTTGGAAAAAAGAGGTAGGCCCGCCATTTACCAAGATCACAAATGAAGTAGAGTTTACACAATTCATTATCCAGTTTGTTAGCAAGAGACCAAAGTCAGTCCAAAGAAGTATCATCCTGGGATAGTCCCAATTTACACAATCATAAGCCTTATGGAGATCCAAATCTAGAATTAATTCTTTCATATTTTTTTATTTGATGCAGTGTAAGCATTCTTGTGTCGTTCCTACCTCATCCAGTATCTGCCTTCCCTTTAAGAACCCCAACTTCTCCCCTGATAAAGACTTTGATGGGAACAATTTTATTCTATCCGCTATAGTCTTTGTGATGATTTTGTAGGCTAGAATACACAGAGCTATAGACATGAATTCCCCAAAGTTTGAGGGCTTATCCACCTTAGGTATGAGTACTATAAAGGTCAAATTTAATGACTTTACCATTGAACTGGATCTCCTTAACTCCTCCATTGCTTCCATAATGTTATTCCCGATCAACTCAAAGAACCGGAGGAAGAATTCCACCGTCCACCCATCTAGGATAGGACTTTTGTCCTTGGAAAAACTCTTTAGAACAATTGAAATTTCTTCTATAGTACAGGGTTTTTCCAGCTCCAGAACATCGCTTTCATATATAAAGCATGGGTAATGTTGTGTTGTACTCACCTGCTCAATAATAGTGTTTTTCCCCGTTTCTGCATAAAAATATTTAAAATGTCTCTTTGCTTCAGTCTCAAGGTCCTCCTGACCAGAATGGCTAATGCCATTTTCATCTAGAATCTCCCACAACGTTTTTTTTGTTTTTTCTATGGCTATCATGATGGTGAAAAAAATGTGTATTATGATCACCCTACTGAAGCCAAGTAGTTGTGCTCTTTTGTCTCCACGTCTCTTCTTCATCTAACAGGAACTTCCTTCGTTTTTCTTCAGGCACTTTGATATGGATATCAACTTCCATCGATGCACTCCCATTAGCTTTTGATATATAGAGCTTCTCTGAGTTTTTCTCTACAAAAGCTAACTCAAGGAATCTCAACCTCTTTTAGACTTTCTCCCATCCAATCACTTTGTGTTTTAACACTTTCAGTTTCCAAACCAGTCTTCTCAAAGTGGATGGTTTGTCATCAAACTCTGTGGACTTCCAAACCTCATGAACAACTTCACTGGAACCCTTCTCTCCCATCTAGATGGGATTCAGTTTAAAGGGGTAAGCTAAATGTCGTTGACCATCATCAAACTATAGCACAACCAGTGTGTGATCAGAGATGTATGGGTAAACAACCCAGGATCTATGCCTCCCTACTGACGAGACAAAGTCCTCTGACATATACACTTTGTCCAGTCTTTTGGCAATGCCCTCAGACCCACCTCTTACATTTCGGCAGGTAGGCACACAAACACTCGAGACAATATCGACTAGTCCAAGGTTCTGGAAAATTCCTTTGAAGTACTACGCCAGAGGGTCTAAACTTGTTTTTGAGCCCCACACTTCACCAGTTGACATTGTGTAATTTAGGTCGCCTGCTAGGATAAGGTTTTATGTGGCTAGAAGACCACTACTTACCACTGTGTACCACCATATATAAAAAGAGAAGGAGATAGAGTAAATGAAAGTTTAAAAAAATAAACAGTTAATAGGTGTTTTCTACTTCCCCAATGAGGGAGACACCTAATTCCTTCAATGCTTAATATTATGGAGTTGACATATGTATTTTAAAAAATATTAGTAAGAAAAAAATAATTTCAATTTGGATCATAAATAAAATATTTCTATCTCCATATATATCTATATATCTATCTATCTATCTATCTATATATATATAGAGAGAGAGAGAGAGATGGCATTTAAAAAAATAATTTAAAATCCAACTTAATTGAAATAATTTTATATCAAGATTGACCTTTCAGTAAATTATTTTTTTAATCAACTTTATATGTAGAGTAATTGAAAGTAAAAAACTTCTTATTGGATCTAAAGGTGCTTTCTACATCTCATACATCTCACTAAGAGGGATGAGTTGACAAGGGCATTTAAAAAATATATATTAATAACAAAAAAATATTTTAATGTCAAGCCATAAATAAAATATTTAATATCAATCTTACCTAAAATAATTAATTTCAATATGGACCATAAATAAATAATTTAGTGTGGGTGTGTATCCAACTTAATTAAAATAATTTTATATCAACTTTATGTATAGAGTAATTGAAAGTAAAAAATATATTATAATAAAAAAATATGAATGAGAGGTTGAGTATGATCTTTTGTATGGTAGGTTGAGTATGAGGGAGATGTGCGTGTGAAATTGAAGTGATATATATATATATATATATATATATATATATATATATATATATATAACCAAGGTAGAATCATCTCAATTGTGAATTTATCATAAGTCCAAAAATATCAAAATAACTACGAAAAATAGTTTTTGTTTTCCTAAAAAGTGCAACGGATATGTGTGACAATAGCAACGAAAAACTATGGCAAAAAGATGTAGACATTTCTTCAAGTTTTACGACACATCTAGAGATGTAAAATGAAGAATTATAGTGTAAAGCCTTGCATCTGTTTTAACGATCAATTTAACCAATGTGTATTTCGATTTCTGATTGTGATCCTTTATGTTTAACCAACGATAGGAACGTCATTGTGCTACTTCTTCACATGATGGCGAAGCTTATCAAGATTTCAACTGTGCCAATAATGCAAGCCTGTTTAGTCAATAAGGTTTGTGTTGACATGATGGCCATTCGTCTTAACTATTAATTTCTAGAATCGTCTCGTTATGATAATTCTTCACATGATGGCGAAGTTTATCAATTTTCAAGGGTGCCCAATAATGGCAAGTCTGTTTAGTCAATAATGTTTGTCTTGACATGAGCCCATTCGTTTTAATTAATAGTTTCCACATTGCAAAGTCCTTTCAAGTAAAATCATGTACCGTCCAGATATGACGTATTGACTCTTTCAAAGATGAACAGACACCACTCAAATCAGATTTTTCCAGAGGAAATTTGAGTGAATTGCAAAGTCTGTTCAACTGACACCAAGTACAGTCTGTCCAGATATGACGTATTGACTCTTTCAAAGATGAACAGACAACACTAAATCAGAGATCAGTTTTAGTACGTGAACACCATATAAGGAGCTTCTTACTCTGTGCCTGCTGTATAGATACATTTCTGAATGGAGAGCGGAAATACCAGCTCTTCCATATGATTCGTTTTTACCTCCTCAGAGACCAGATAAAACCGCGTGAGGCGGCAGATGCAGCTTCGAACAGCATACTGTTGGTCGTATCTCCGACGGGTAACTAGAGCAGGGTTTTTGGGAGCGGTATCTTCAACTTGGGATTCTTCAATCTCAACAACGACGTAAAGAATCCCAATTTGAAGATACCGCCCTCAGAAATCCTGAAGAAGAGAGACTTCTCCAACTCGTCTGTGCCTGCTGGTTAACCTTACAGAAAGCACTGGTAATTATTATTAATTTTTTAAGAATGGTATGGGGTGTTATAGCACTGGTAATTATTATTAATTCGTTAAGAAGGGTATACTGCGTTATTAAGGGAAATTGTTAATAAGTAGATATACTATGTAATATGAGTTTTCTGGATAACAGTGTGTTATAAGTTTTGAAACATTCACCTTTTCTATTTTCTATTTTAATGGATACTGGATATTTGAAGCTTTAAGATGTCAGAAAAGAGTGTTGAAGCTTAGTATTTAAAGTAGAGAATCGGCGTAGTGGTAAGGTCGGTCATGTAATGACGGTCAGGTCTCGGGTTCAAACCCGAACATGGGCGAGCCAAGCTCACCACCTTTTAGAGCACCTGAGTGGGCCTATCTCCGGGGAGGTCACGGAGGTTGTTGTTCCCATGGTTAAAAAAAAAAGTAGAGAATATGACCACTATTTTAAATACTACTTCTAAACATTCTTTTTTAACATCTTAACACTCCAAATGTCTCTAATAATAAATTTCAAAACTTCTAACACAATATTTCACAAAAAAATCATCTTACATTATAATTAACTATGAATATCTAGACAGATATATTTTATTTTTATTAAATAATATTAAATAAAATTTTATTTGACTCGTTCCATTTTTAAAATTTCAAAGTATATTATCTGAAAAGAGAGCGTCGTTCACTTATTGCATTACTATTCCTGTTGCAATGTCACTTATTACATTATTCTTTTATTAATAAGAGTTTAAATTCTTTAATAAGAGTTTAGATAAGAGTTTTTTTAAATAGAAATTATTAAATATTAAGAGTGTGGACTTTTTTAAAGTGTAAATATTTTTATCATGTTATGTATTAATTTTTTGATTTTGATATTAAATTAGTGTAAATTCATCTTAATTTCCCATTTATCATGTACTTAAATTCATACTTTAAAGGATTTGATGTTTTTTTATCCATCCATGATAAATTTATTAAAAATGGATTTAAACTTTTTTAAGATATATGTATGTTTTCTTGTGTGTTAGTCACCTGTCAACTCAATGTTAAACATAGAAGGAATTACATATATGTCTATCATATTGAACAATGCACCATTCAATTGTTTTAACCATAAGAAATATTTTACTTTCAATTGTTATATATATATATATCCTTGTTATTAATATTTTTTTAATATCACATAGTGAAGGAATTACAATAAGAATGTTTTTACTTTTAATTGTTTTATGTATATATTTATATTTAAAGATTATATTAAAATATTTTACTTAATATGGACATTGAGATATTTATTTATACTTTCAATTATTCTAGCTTTTTTTCTCTTTCTATTTGTAAAGTTGATCTCACTCTTTTTCTCTCTATCAATAAAGTTGATATAGAATTATTGAAAATTTTTATTTATGTATGAGATTGAAATATTTTTTTGCTATTTTTTTAAAATTTCATATGTCAACTCCACATTGACCCTATAGTAAATTATACATATTGGACTGTAAAAAGCTATTATAAAAAATTGATCATTTTGTATGCTTAATATATTAAGATGGATTTAAGTTGGTTTAATTTTGTAGACTGTGTAATTTACATATACATAAAAAATTTACATATACAATGATAAAAAAATATTTTTTTATTATTTTATGTGCTTAATATACTAAAATGAATTTTAATTTGTTTAATTTTTTTTTAGATATTGTCAATTACAGATACATACATAATTATCTATATTTTATTTTTGAACATATGACAATATCTCTCATATTACACTGTAAACATCCTTACTTCCCATACAATAAAATTACATACTTTTAAATAATAATAAAATTATATCTAAAAATACTTAATAAATATTAAATTAATCCAAATCTACATTACATTGATAATAATACTTTAATTATAATTAAATTAAATATATCATCATAAAACCAAACAGTAATGTCTTTATATTTTTTTTCCCAAATCTTAAATAACTTTTATTAAAATTGGACTCTATGTTATTTATCTTATAAACAAAGACCGTCCCAATTTAAAAAATAAAAATTATGTTCCAAATCTCACTACGTTCCATCTATATTGAAAAAAAATTCCGATCTGCTGATAAATGAAATTGTAAAAAAATAAATACTTTAGTTTCATTTCAGCTCATCTGGGTCTATTCCTGAAACTGTCCGTTGATAGTTCGTTACATGGAACTTCATAGAAAAGAATAATTCTTGCAATTCGGTATTTACTGTTTACAAGTATTAACAGAGATATTAGATTTGATTTTAGAGATGCAGCCTGTACGCCTTGAAGCTGGCAGGCAGAGACATCAAGCTGGGAAAATTATGGAAATGATATGTATGGACTCGCTGCGGAAAACTATAGGCAACCAGTTCCAGTGGCCTGTTATGATTCCAACTAGTGTTTCACCTACGAATTATTCAATCCCTACAAATTACAGTTTGCTCATCTTCTACCGAATTCGCAGTATTCGGCACGAGTTCCCACAACAGTGTTGGAACAATCGAAGCTGAGACTGACCTTGACGCATATTTTATTTTATTGGCGTTGGCTAAACGTTTTTTTTTTGGGTTTTTTTTTTTAAGGGAATTAGGCCATGTAAATTTGGAAAAAATAATTTTTTTGGTCATTTAAATTGTATTTTTAATGTATAAATGGATTCAGCATGATGAAAAAAAATTGAGGTACTGGCATTACATAAACTTAGTCACTCAAATTTGCAGGTCCAACCATTCATCGCCAGATTTCCAACAAAATCAAACTAAAAATGTTAAAAAAACCTCCAAAAATTAAAACGTTTAAACTACTACTATTTTAATCTCCATCAAGTTTAGCCTGCGTGGATAGCTGGATAGAGAAAAATGTAAACGTGAAAAAAAGGGCAAATATGAATGTATTGAAGAAGCAGATTCGTTTTGCGATCCATATAAAGAAGCGTATACGGTGAAAATGCATCAGTTAGAAAGAAAGTGAGGTTTTGGATATATAATACAAAGAATGAATTTGTTTATGGCTAATAGTATATGGTTTATCCAGCATTGCAAGGAAAATTTTATTTTAGATAGAATCAGGGTTTATCCAGCATTGCAAGGAAAAATTTATTTTGATGGAATCAGGGTTTATCCAGCATTGCAAAGAAAATTTTAGTTTAGCTAGAATCAGGCGTGAGAAAAAATTCCATAAAGGATTAAGGGTATAGTTCTAGGATTTTTCAAGATTTTGGATTACTCAAAAATCTTCAAAGGTTTTGGGTCAGCGCAAAAGTTCTGGGTAAGTACAAAAGTTGCTTGTTTATGGATACAAGCCTAATATACATGTTTGCCTAATAACTGGCAAGAATGTGTTCGTTAATGCATGTTTTTTTCTATGCAATCCGATTTAAATAAATAAATATCAATATAATTTAATGAAGTGAAGATTGAAATATCTATATAATTTATTGAAGTGCATGTTTTCATCCATCTCTATCTTGTTTAGTTAATATGGTATTCAAGTTAGGTTGGGCTTGACTTTCCACGGGAAAGCTCAGAAAGATGAGAAGTTGTTATTTGTAATCTTTTTTACAGTAAAGGATAGAGAGTAGTTTAACAGTAATTTTGTTCATTATTAATTGTTGGTCCTTTTTAAAGTAAAGGATAGAGGATAGTTTAGACATTAATTTTGTTAATTATTAGTTGTTGTTTGTAAAGAATCTGTTGTGTTTCCTTCATCTATAGGGTCATCTATAGGGTGTGTAGACATTCATTGTTGCTGTGTGTAGATTGTAACCTCTATCAGAGTGCTACGGCTTAGGTCTGAAGAAGAGGAAAGCCAAATGTGGGGAAGAAAAGATTCATGAGAACATGGTGGATCTGATTGTTGCTGCTACTCAAGGTCTATGTGCCGCTAGATAGGGTGTATCTAGGCAGTGATGAACCCATTTGTGAAGGATATTCAAATTTCGTGAAGAAGAGGAATACTGCAAGCTGTTGAGTGAGGGATAAATGTGCTGCAGCGATTTAGGGTTAGATCTGTTGAATCGTTTGTTGTCAGATGACATATTCAAATTCCTAAGTTGTATCCGTACTGCAAAAGTTGTAGTAGTGGGGGTGTGCAAATTGTGTGCTTGCTAATGATAGAACGACAAATCTGTTGAGATCTACATGTGCTGCCTGCCTCTACTGCTGGGGTGATCGACATCAATCTTTCACATGGTTGCGGTTTGTGACAGACAAATCTGGGGAGAGGGTGACAGACTTCTTGATTCCTTACAGCTGATGCTTGCTAACTCACGATTCTATTCTCTTTGTTATGTGTATCTTGACTTGCTAACTCACGATTCTATTCTCTCTGTTATGTGTATCTTGACTATTCTACAGACTCGAAGTATAAAGACTCGGACTTCCTGTAGAAGCTAACCAACTCAAACATTAAAGACAGACTCAGACTTCTTGTAGAAGCTAACGGATTCAAACATTAAAGAGGACAATAAATTTTGACATTAAATAACTCCCTTGTAGAAGCTAAAGGATTCAAACATTAAAGAGGACAATAAATTTTGACATTAAATAACTCCCGTGCTTGCCAACTGACAAAACTGAGTTTGTGTAAAGATAGAGTTTGTGAACTTGAGACTTGCAGGCAGACTTCGGTGGAGACATAAAGATCACCCACTTGTAATTAATATTCCCAACGCTCCCCCTTAATTATAAGTAGGTGAGTTTACAAAATACAAAATTTACATCAAAAAATTAAATTGACATGTACTCCCAAATATTTGTGTGTGCTAACTCCTAGACAACTGCGGAGTTCCTTAAATGCATCTTGCCAAAGCTTTTGTAAATATATCTGCGACTTGATCTTTTGACCTACAAAATTCTAAACAGATTTTTTTGTTATTCACCAATTCTCTATAAAATGATACCTTCTGTCAATGTGTTTGGTTTTCTTGTGAACCACATGATTCTTTGATAACATGATGGTTGAATTGTTGTCACCAAATATTGTAGTTGGTTCATGTTGTTCCTGTAGCAAATCTTTTAACATTCTTCTCATTCAAACTGCTTGACAAATTGCGCTTGTAGCTGCAACGTACTCGACTTCTGCTGAAGAAAGAGTCATTATGGGTTGCTTCCTTGATGCCCATGACACTATACCTGTTCCAAAATGAAATGTGTACCCAGAGGTATTTTATATTTCATCTATGTTGCCTCCACAATCATTGTTAGTGTATCCAATAAGTCTGAAATCTTATGAAGTAGAACACATAATGCCAAAATCTTTTGTTCCATTCACATATTTCATAATTTGTTTAACTTCAATTATGTTATTACAAGTTTTGGGGTTGCTTTAGAATTTATCATGTTGAATCTTTTAAAAATCTCATGCGCATACTTAGATTGTGAGATAAATATAGCAAACTTGGATTGACCAAACTTCAATACCCAAAAAATATATCATAAGACCAAAATCAGTCATTTCAAATTCATCCTTCATGACTAACTTAAATTCTTCTATGCCAAAATCACCTGTAAAAATCAAATCTTCTACATATAGACAAACAATTAACATATTACCTTGTTGATTTGCATTGGTGTACAGTGTTGGCTCACATTCACTTCTCTGAAATCCATTTTGAGTGAGGTAGGAATCTATGCGACTGTACCAAGCTCTGGGAGCTTGCTTTAAACCATACATTGCCTTCTTCAATCAGTATACTTTATTTTCTTGTCCTGGAATCCCATAGCCTTGTGGTTGTTCCACATATACTTCTTATTCTAATTTTTCATTCAAAAATGTTGACTTTACATCCATTTGATAAACAAGCCACATGTTTTGCGCAACAATGGCTAACGCAGTTCTCACTATGTCCATGTGCGCAATTGGTGCAAATGTTTCATTGAAATCAATTACAGGTTGTTGTGTAAAACCTCTTGCAACTAATCTTCCCTTGTGCTTCTACACATTTCCATTGGTTTTATAAATCCACTTGACTCTTATCACATCCTTGTCTTTAGGTACATCTACTAACTTCCAAGTCTCATTATTTTCTATGCATTTAATTTCTTCATCCATGGCTTGTGCCCATACATCATCTTTGACAGTTTCTTCAAAAGTTAATGGATCATCTATTTGCGAAAACAGAGAAAAAACTGAAAATAAATTTGATGTGTCAACATTATAGTTGTCGCGCAGACTTCTTGTCTTTCTTGGTAACAGACTTGCTAATGTGGGATCTGGTGATGTAGAACTACTTGGACTAGTTGTTGGAGTTTGTTGCGCTTAGGTATAGACTGCACACCTGCAAATCTCACTCCAGTAATTTGAGTTGCGCTTTGTATCGTAGTTCCGAGAGTATAAGGAACTGTGCATTGACTTACAATTGGTGTTTGAACCACATCATCCTCTTTTGTGTCATCATGCTCAATAGCATCAATAATTATGAATGTACTTTCTATACTTCCATCCCATGCTTCATTCTCCACAAATTGAACATCGTGACTAATTATGACCTCCCTTGCAATAGGATTATACAATTTGTATGATTTTGTGTCTTCGGAATATCCAATAAATATACATTAATGTCCTTTGTTATATAGCTTATTTCTCAGCTCATTTGGAACATGTGTGTATGCGACACAACCAAAAACTTTTAAGTGTGCCACATTGTGCTTCATACCCGTCCATGCTTCTTGAGGAACTTTGTTCTTCACACTCTTTGTCAGAGATATGTTCATGATGTATACTGCACTTGCTACTGCCTCATCCCAATACTCATTTGACAAATGTTTAGCTGCCAACATGTTGCGCACCATTTCCATGATGGTTCAGTTCTTCCTTTCTGCGACACCATTCTATTGTGGTATATATCGTGCGGTGAATTGCTTGTAAATTCCATGAACTTTACAAAAGTTATGAAACTCTCTTGAAATGTATTCACCTCCTCTGTAATTTCTTAGAACCTTGATGTAATAACCACTTTGCTTCTCAACAAATGTTTTGAACTATTGAAAACAACCAAATGCGTTAGATTTATGTTTTAAGAAATAAATCCGTGTTTTTCTTGAGATATCATCAATAAATGTAAGAAAATAAGTATTTCCTCCTATAGATGGTGTTTGCTTTGGTCCACAAATATTTGAATGTACTATTTCCAGTGGATATTTTGCTCTATATGACTTGCCAACTGAAAATGATTTTCTATGCTGCTTTCCAAAAATGCAGTCTTCACATATTCTTTTTGGATTTTCAATTAATGGAAAACCTTTTACCATATCCTTTGTGTGTAGCAGATTCAGACCTCCAAAGTTTAAATGTCCAAATATAAAATTCCATAGCTAGGAATGATCCTACACTTCAGACTGGGATGGTGCTTGCATCTCTACATCATTGTCTTCTTCTGTGTTGGTACTATGCGCACTAGTTTTTCCTTCCTTGGAACTACGCACACTTTCTTCTTTGAATGCAGTGTCAGACTACACATTTTTTTCTTCACCAACAACTTGCGTTGTATTTTTCTTCTTGGTTGGCTTCAATGTCAATGGAAACATTATGTTGCTTGTCATATAAATTCTTTCAATAAGTTGATTGCTTAGATATATGTCCATAATCATAATCACACAGTGATTATCTTCCATATAGATTATGTATCCTTTCTATAGCAATTGTCATGTACTCATCAAATTATGTTTTAAACCATAAACATAATATACAGTAGGCATTACTTTTTTATCTCCTTGTTTAGTTAAAATGTTAATATTTTCTTTGCCTAAGACAATGACTTGGATATATGTTCCAAGTGTAACTTTAGTTTGGACTGAATTATCCAAACTAGAAAATAATTCTGAGTTCTCTGTCATGTGATTACTACAGCCTAAATCTAGATACCATGTGTCATAAGGACTTTCTTGAGAAACATTGCATTCAACTGGGGAAATTATAGGAATTGCTTCAATGTGTGCCATAAGCATAGGTCTGGAGGGAGTATTTGCGTTGTGTGACTAATCTTGACCTTTCTTATTCTAATTATATTCTCTCTTCCTACATTCATATGCCATACTTTTTACAGTAATGGCACTAAATATTTAACTTATCAAATTTTTGACTACTTGGTTGAATGGTATTTGGGTTATGGCCTCTTCCACCAGTATTTCCAAGACTACTACTATGTCCACCTCTCGTAGAACTCCTTCCTATGTCTCTAGAGTTTTCTCTCCCCCTTACTCTTCCATGTCTTATAGATGACTGTGCGAAAAAATCATTTGCTAATGACATGTTTGACCTATTCAATCTATGTTCATGATTAATGAGGGAAGCTTGCAACTCATCTAGACTGAACTGACTCAAGTATTTGTTCTCTTCCAAAGTCACAGCAAGGGTATCAAATTTAGGAGGAAGACTCCTAAGTACCTTCTCAACAACCTTTCTATCCTCTATGGTTTCTCAATGAGACTTAATCTGATTTATCAGTCCAATAACATGGGTATAAAATGAATCTATTGAATCTATGTCTTTCATTAACAGAGTTTCAAAATCTCTTCTAAGAATTTGTAGTTTTGAAGTCTTGATTTTGTCCATACCTTGATAAAAGGTTTGTAATATGTCCGATGCCTCCTTGATTTGATTTGTTGATGCAACTCTTGGAAGTATGCTTTCATGCATGGCTTGATGTATGTAAAACATCGTCTGCCCATCCTTCTTCCTTTAATCTTTCAAAGCATCCTTCTCAACTTGTGTAAGGGCATTGTAAATTGCTTGATATGATGGTTGCACATAGCCATTTTAGACTATCTCCCATATGTCTTTCCCCTGAAATAACGCCTTCATGGTCAAGGACCATAGCTCATAATTTTTTCCTGTAAAAGTGGGAGGTTGCAGATTTGAAGTAGAAGCCATATTTTTCACTTTTCAACGGAGTTGTCGCTCTTGAAACTTACTCTGATAAAGATTTCTCTAATAAGACCTGATCTGATACCAGATCTTGGATCTACAGCGCACAGACAAACTTCACGCATTACAGTTGTGAAAGACCGCGCAATGAACTTTTCGTCGCTAAACTCTTAGGACTTACCATGCAATCCACAGATTGCACGATTTACGCTGCATTGTGATAATAACATTAAAAAAACAATTTCTAGACACATAAACAACACTGTGCTATACTTATCATATAAACTCAGAAATAACCTCGAATTTGTCCACACACAAAATACTTGATATATATTAAAACTTGGGCGTTGCACGCTAATACAGAATACAATAACCGTGTTGAGCTTCGACTCCAACAACTTCTGCAAACTTGTAAAACCAAAGCGTGTTCTCTCAAACTTCTTGACTCCTTACAGTTGATCCTACTTTCTAACTCACGATTCTATTCTCTATGTTCTATGTATCTCAACTATTCTACAGTCTTGGACATATAAATATTGAGACTTCCTGTAGAAGCTAACCGACTCAAACATTAAAGACAACAATAAATTTTGACTGACTCTCATCTGCATAATAGAGCTCGAGAAATATAAAGATCAGCTTCATTAAATAACTCCCCTGCTTGTTGACTAACAAAACTAAGTTTGCATAAATGCAGAGTTCGCGAACTTGAGAATTGCATACTGACCGATTGACTAAGTCGGTAGAGACGTAAATCTAACCGACTTGTAATTAATATTTCAAACAATTGTGATGTTTAGATAGTAGGTGAACAAACCTTCTCTAATTATTCACTTGTGAAGACAAGGTGCAATGCTCTTCGAAAATGAGTGTGGGAAGAGATTCTACAAATCAGTGGAGATCGCCACTGTCAGTAGTAGTAATGGAGAAGACGTCTTAAAGATAGTTTATAGTTGTGGCAGAGTCAAAATTAGAGAGTAATTCCTGAGTGGGAAAAATCATCCGGATAACGGTTACTGTCAAAATAATGAGACACGTGTATAGGCTGCTACCATGAAGAGTTTCATTTTCTGGTTTTCCGTGGAGATAATTATTAGCATGGCTGAGAAATCTTGTTGTGTGCCATGCGAGCCATGTTTTGAATAAGGACGATGGAGGTGTTGGATGACTGTCCGTGGAGATAATTGTTAGCTTGGATAAGAAATCATGTTGTGTACCATGAGAGCCATGTTTTGACTGAGGACAATGGAGGTATCTAGGATCTCCTTTGTGTGGAAGAAATGATTTTTTTTTTTAGGCATTCATGCAAATTGGATCCTCACCCAAAACATTTTGCAAAATTGTAATAAACTTGTAGTGGTTATTTTTATTCTATTTTGTCTTTTATTTTTGGCAAAATGTGAAGGGAAAACAAACCGTGTGATGGTTGGTCTTTCAAAGGAAGCACATTAAAAGAATGAAGACTATAGATAAGGGGGACAAGGATAAATTGGGAAATTTGCAAAGATGAGATCTCAAATAGTGTAGCTTGCTTGAAGATCAGTGGATGAAGGAGTGAAGAAGCATGTCCACATGAGCGAAGGCATATCTGATCCATGACAGTTTGCATTTCTTTTTATGAGTAACAAAGTATGAGTTTTCTGAGAATGCATAGCTCACCCATTGTAATGAATTTCCCGAGAAAAATAAATCTATGTTGTTTATACCGTGGGGGTGCAATCTACGTTTTGAAGTATATTGTGGTTTTGGTTTTTAAGTCTTATTGCTTGAAATTTTTGTTCTCGTTAACAGATGTAAGTTTCATTAGCCCAATCCTCTTTGAGGTGTGTTTTTTCTTGTTAACTAAGGTTCCACTCACCCACTAATTTGATTCCCTCCTCTAGGCATTTTTCTTAGTGATAGGCATCCCAACTAAGAAGTTGGTCGGAGTTGGTCATTGTTGGGTCATTTTTATTTAGTTGGGCATCTTCCCTTTGTCCTCAGGTTTTTTTCCTCTGATGTTCAGTGTTTAAAATCACCCCATGTCATTTTTATCTAATGCGGGGTGTCTAAACTCACCCCGAGTATTTTTTATTTGATGTCAAATGTCTAAATTCTCCCTTAGTCATTTTTATCTCATGTCGAATGCTTAATGTCTAAATATTACTTTGAGTTCATTCTTGCATGATAAATTAGCTAATATAGATCAACACAGAGGATAAAAATAACCATGAATCTTTTTCTCTTTCCACATGGATAGTTATTTAAAGCATATCCACTCTTAGTTATATGTTTTCATTCGTGACTAGGAGCTTTCTTGTCTACCTCAAAGTATGTTCTTCAACTCGCACTCTTTCGAGTGATTTTGGTGAATCAGAAAAAGGTTTAGAAGAATTTTCCACCTCCCTTTCAAACAACTCATAGCGGTAAAATTAAATTAGAAAGTAAGCACCCTAAATGTGCAAAGTTTGTCTTTGATTTTTCCAAAGTTTTCAAGTTCAAACAAATAACTAGATGACGTTAAGACACTTGTGCACCTCATAGTTCATTTTTTGGCAAATACAACACTAGGGAGCTAAAGCTTTGAAAGAACCTCAATTGTCCACATCATTGTACAACCTAGGAAAGTTTTTTTTTATTTTGCAAATAACACCTATGGAGTTAAATGATTGTAACATCAAATGTCTATATATTTTACTTGCTGGGACTAGTTTCAAATTTACTAATTACGCAAGGTTGCAAAAACATTTAGAGTTTAAATAGGAAAGAGTAATGGACCCCACGATGTACACATGCTCAAAATCTATTCATACACATATTTTTTCACACTTTCGGCCTTGCACACTTTCACACTCACACACAAGGCATCTACAATTCACTTTTGTCAAAGTATGGTTTCCTCCTTGCGCCCACAAGCGATCTAGGAAGACCAGAAAGAATTAAGTGTTCTCAAAGATCCTTCAAACACACCCTTAAGCAATAGAATTGGTCCATGACCCCAATTCCAAAAAAAAAAAAAAACACAACTCTAACAACCTACTAAAATCCTCCTCGAGAGGTCACAAAATAAAATTTAGTTCAAGTTAGGATTTCAGAGGTAGGTATCCAAATAACTCCCCATTATCACTTGTCATTTGAAACATAAAGTTGATTGTTTAGGGTACTTAAAATCATTTACTTCAAGTGTTCCTACAGCATAAGGAAGGGGGATACTTGTGAAGGGGTGACTCCTGGGTCTAGTTGTTTTGCGCGAGCCTTCTTGAGTCATCTAGATATTGTGAGGTTTTCCAACCCGTGACCATTTTCTGAGGTCGAAAGTCCCCAACTACACTTGAAAAAGGTAACATAGTGACCAAAAACTAGGAATTTTACAGAGGTGGTGGTTGTGGGTTGCAACTCCACCTAGGTCAGATTTTGAACTGCTATTGGGAAATATCATCATCACTTCGGGGATATGCCCCATCTACCCCTTAGTATAATTGACCTTTCATACCTTCACTAACCTCTCTTCTAGTAGGTTTATGCCCCATTGTTGAGAGTTTTTGTAAGGCCCAATGACATTGAGAGGAAGGATGCTAGATCTATAGGGCACGTGTCTTTTTATTTTTATTCTCCCATGCGGATTAATGCATATTGTATCCGTTTGTACACTAACCATATGTATCTTTGTTCTTTGATAAAGTAGGTCATCTTCACTTTTTTTGAAAATAGTTTTTTACTATCTTTTCACTTAAGAAAATCACACATGCTTTTGCAAGTCTTGAACCATAGGGGACCCGCTACCTCTCCGACATTCCAGACGCCTTCTTGGCCTCCCACCAGTATTGGGAGGTATCCCTATTTTTATCGCTTCACTAGTTCAACCTCCTCACTCGCCTATGAGTGCATCGGTACTTGATTCAACCACCACAAAGAGTTTTGGGATGCCATGTAGCAGCTACACTAACACTTCCCAACATGGTGATAGAAATACATTAATCCCCATGTGAACATCTAGATAATGTAGTAGTCTCCTAGGCACCTATGTGGTTTATTCGGATTTATGGAATCCTTGACAAGGTGTGTTAGATCTCTCTCATTACCCAATCCAACTCCATTTACACTAGGCTCGTCCTTGTTAGGGTCACCTTCAACTACCATCCATGCATCGAGTTTTTCCATCTAATCATATGGCCAATATTCTGATCATTGTCCCAAAATTTCATGTATAATGTTATGCCATTTATATTATAGAACACTATATCACACAAAATGGATTGCAATGTAACATTGAGTATTAGAGAAAACTAACAAATATTTATAAAAACTTAACAACATATGTGTTGATCTCCAAAATATTGAAATTGGTATAGGTATTCTATAGATGGGCAAGTGGCTAGGCATTATGGAGTTGGACACAAATTAGAGGGGATCAAGTCGTTATTCTTCCATATAGTCGACTTGAAGATTTTATAAATGGGTAGCAATCAGATGAAGATTATCCCACTCAATTTGGTGTTCATACAAATCGATCTAAAGAAGTGAAGGAGATTGTATGTGTCTGCATTAACACATATTCGGAATATACTATGTGAGTCGTTATTTGTTTAATATAATTATAAACTTCTAATTCAAGTTTATTATGCAAAAATTGTGTGGACATGTTTCCTAATTTGTCATCATTGTACTTATTTATTTATTGGTGTGCAAATGGTCCAGAGTTGACACGTAAACTCGCAGGTGGTGAGATTACAATGAATCCACAAGGATCAACAAAAACAAAATGCAATGAAAACCAAAGCATTAAAGTTGGTTGTAGACGTCACTTCATTATGCATCGACTTTATGTGCATTCAAATGACGTTGTTCTAACATACACTGATTGTAGGCATATTGATAACTCTGGTAGCATGTGTCATGACAAGAATGCAGTGGGTAGACCTCAAACATTCAAGTAGGCACCACATTTATCATTGGATATATGATCTAGTGTAGAAAAGATTATTGAAGATGGTTTTAATGTCACGATGGTTTGGGAAAAATTCATATCTGATGTGGAGCACGAATCTGGTGAGTTATTCACAGGGGTAACTCAGGATACTTTAATGACAAGGGTGGATATTTCTAACATTTACCATAATATTAGAAATAAAGAATATAGGAAGGATGAGAGTGATCCAACAAGTGTCGACTATTGGTATAATTAGTTTCCAGATAGTTTTTTTTTTCTACCAAAAGCAAGATATTGTGCAAAACATACCATTTATTATAGGCATACAAACATGTTGGATGTGTTCTATGATGATGACATATTCACACAAAAATGTTATATCCATGGATTCCACATTTAGTACCAATATGTATGAGGTGTATATAATCAACTTTTTCATTTATTTATGGTGATTAAAATCATTTTTTGTGTGTTGAATACTATATTAACACTTATGTGTTTTGAATGTACTATCAACTTTAGACGTTAACTATATTCGACAAACATAGTAATGGTATTCATGTGACTCGGGTGATTTCATCACGTAATTCTACATATGATATTCACAAATGGTTGTCAACATTATTTGTTGTGGGAATGAAAGAACACCCAGATTGGCATGTATGAGCATTTATCGCAAATGATGCTCATGTTGAGATTCAGGGATTAAAATTCCACATTTGTTTTATTTCAAAAGAAACATGAAAAAATAATGTTACGCTCACATAATTTACTCTCTTCTAATGTAATGTTATTTTGGGAGTTTAACTAATTCATCCATTCTACTATGTGTATGGCATGTCCATCGAGCATGGGTAAAACATATTGGAAGCAAATTCAAAGTCAAAGTCAAGGAAACCAAAGTTCACATTCTCCATACTTTAAGAGAAATCATACACTCATCCAAAATGATGAGTATGTACGAAAAGCAATTGCAAGAATATTTCATGAATTTAGTGAAGAGGAAAAATTTCTAAAATATTTTGACACCACTTGGCTATCCAATGACAAAATCTGTAAGTGTCCTCTAATATTGAATCATGAATATTTTTCCATAATTGCATGTTTTTAGTCATTACTTTTTAGTCAATGATAATAAAAAAATCTAGATATGTGGGCGATGTTAAAATAATTAAAAAGTACCTAGGAAAGTGTTTCTCATCACCTAGGCGCCTAAGGGGTGAGAAAGTGCCTAATATGAAACTTAGTCATTTAATTTTTGAGAGATAAATTAAAAGGTGACCTTTTGGACTGAGGGTGTAATGTACCCAAGGTCGAGCTCTGTTGTAAATCATGTCAATGAAGTATAAATCTTGCATTATGAATTGTAATTATGTTTTATAGGCTGGTGAGCCAAGTCATATAAGCTAGTGGGCTTATGTGTTATTAGGCCAGGGAGCCTAAGTGTTGAAGG